>PVLD010002947.1:0-153238 GCA_004027595.1 Dinomys branickii
GTCTGACTAAATTTGCATGTCTGTATATGGGTCCATACATCTACAATTCGAAGATATCAATGGATAAAGCAACAACAACTGTTGAGACCATATCACCTTGTCTATAGATTAGTTGTGATTGTACTATTTTCTATGATAATGGGTGTCTGTTTGTCAATAGGTTTCTGTACTTTTATGTTTCTAAAATAAAAAAAAAAAACATTTAAATGACAAAAAAAAAAAAAATTCAAGTGTAGGCACCCAGGGCTGGCAGATAGGGCAGCTACATGGAGTTTAAGATTTGGATCTCTCTCTTATTATTCTGCTGTCTGGGGCCTCTGGATCCAATATGGTGGATTCAGATATGGATTCCAGGCAGCAGGGTTAAGATAGGAAGGAAGAAGAGAACCACAGGGTGTGCACACATACATCCAGCTCCTAAGAAGGGCACCTGGACCCAGCTCATACAATGCTTGTCTAATGCTGGTCAACGGGGGTTCAGAGCCACACTCAGCTGCAGGGAGGACTGGGAAATGTAGTCTTTATTCCAGGAAGCCATGTGCCCAGGCAAAGATGAACAGTCTCTTCCCTAGAAGAGGCAAGCACTGCCTACCCACAAGGGACTCTGGTAGTTCAGTGTTCTTTGCCCACCAGTGTTATAACCAGGATTTGGATTCACAGTCATCTGTCACCAAAGCTGTGCTCTTGTCTGTTGTGTTAATCAAGATAAAGAACATTTCCATCATTTCAGCAAGTTTCCTGTGTTCCTTTGTGAACTCAACCCCTGTCCTACTCCAGGCAATCACTGATCTGTATTCTTTTTATCATCATTAGGTTTTGTTTGTTCTCAAACTTTGGGCAAGTGGGGTCATATAGTTGAGTGCTGTTTTGTGTGTGACATCTTTAGCTCAGCATTACATTCTGCAGTATAATCCATGCATTGCTTATAATGTCAGCGGTTTGTTTCTTTCCACTGCTGAGGGTTCCACTGTGTGACTGAGCCTCTGCCTGTTGAGGCAGTCTCCTGTTGACATATATTTGGGTTGTTTCCAGTTACTGGCTAGTATGAGTAAAGTCTGAACATCTGTGTTCACATCTGTTTTGTGAACATTTGTTTTTATTCTCCTATAAATACAAGTGAAATTGCTTGGTCATGTGGTAGATACCGATTTACCTTGACATGAAACTGCTGAGCCAAATCCTAAAGCACATTTACCATTTTGCATTTTCAGTAACAATGCATGGGAATTCCAGTTGCTCCACAGCTTCACCAACATTTGGTATCATAATTTTTTTGTTTTTCTTAAAATGTTCATGATGGTAATGGTTAGGTACTAGTATCTGATGGTGGGTTTACCTTGCTTTTCCCCAATGATTAAAGATCTTGAATGTCTTTTCATAGATTTACTGCCCATCTATCCAGTTTACTTTTTGAAGTTTCTTTTCAAATCTTTTGTCCATTTTATGCATGGGTTTTGTCTTACTGAGTCATAAAAGTTCATTCTACACTCTGGAATCAAGTATCAGGAATGTGTACTGTATTGTGAATATTTTCTCCTAGCTGGTATCTTGCCTTTTCTTTTTTTATAGGGTCTTTTGGTGAGAAATAAGTTCTAATTTTGATTACATTTATCCATTTTTTCTTTGATGGTGGCACTTTGGTGTCATGTTTATAAAACATGCTATCACTTGCTGTGTAAGTAGTAGTCAGGAAATGTTTCCGTGGAACCCTTCTGAGTAGTAGCTTGCCAGGTCTGACCTCTCTGGCCTCCCTCTGGTATCTTGGATGCTTTCTGGGAGGTAACTCCCCACCCTGGTTCTCAAACAAACTAGCAGTCTGGCTAAAAAGAAGCCAACATCATTGTAGAAGGCAGAGCTAGGTTCCTTTCTTTGCAGAAAGAAGAAAACAAGCAAATGGATTTTGTATTCACTGGGTGCGGTTTCTCCGATGCCTTCTTGGCCTGATATTCTCGGGAAATGTTGCCTCATAAATATTGAATTGTGTCATTACCTTCTGTGAGGGCCACTGGTGACTGCTTCCTAGAAATGAACTTGGAGTCGCGCAGTAATTACCTTGGAAGTGTTCATTCACATCTGAGAGCAGATTAAATAATGAATAGGAATGTCATTTATTCATTCCAATTTGGAACCCCTGGTCTCATTATTTTTCTGGATGAAATTAAATGTCAAGAGGGAGTGAAACTAGAGGGAGGGGGTAAGGACAGGATGGAACATGGGGCGAGAGGCTGGCATCCAGCCTGGCACAGGGAGGCAGAGGGGTTCTGGGGGCCGCAGCCTCCCTGCCCCTCCTGAGCAGGGTGGCCATCAGGTCGGCAGCGTTAGGAACATGCCTGCAGGTTCTGTTGTCCTTGCTTCTGGAACATCACCATTTCCCATCTTTTGACATTTTTCCCTTAGAGAAAAACTAAAATGCAGAAAAGCACTAATGAGAAAAAAAAAATCCATCCATTGTCCTGCCACCCAAAGGCAATGGCTATTAGCATTTTAGAACATTTCTCTTCCTCACCTATATTTTTTTCTGCTGATTTTTTTAAACATAAGAGCACAGGACAAACACAAGCATATCTCCCCCTGTGTGGGTTGGCTGCCCCTTAGGATGTGAGCATCTTTAAATAGAATGCACACACTGTGTGACCAGCCAGCTTGGGGCTCTTGTCTTTCTCCCCAGGGGCCAGCATGCACCTAGCAGGTGCTCAGCAAGCGAGTGCAGAGGGATGGGCCACTTTTGGCACCTGGGCACCTACATTTAATATAGGCAGTCAAGGATACAGGGTGCTGGTGGCGTGCTGGGCATCTACCAAGAGCCTTACAGGGTCTGCATCACTTACCTGTGCACCCACAGAAGACAATCATTCTTTCAGTGGCTGAGATCACAGACCCCGGAGCAAGTGAGAGGATAGTGTCATGCTTGGGAACGTGCACTCTGGAGCTGGATGAACAGGTTCAGGGTCCCAGGTCTATTCCTTTTTAACTGTCTCACCGAGGGAAAATCACTTACGCTCTCCATATACAAAGATTCTAACAATAATATACCCTTCCTCGAAGGGTGATCAAAAGAATACTGTGAAATAACTCAGAGCAGAACCTGGGAATGTTTTGGAACTGTTAGCTATAATTACTAGTATTCATTATCTGACTGACTTAAACCAGTCATTTTACCTTGAAGAGTTAGTTTTCTCATCTGGAAGATGGGGCGAGAGGTTATGACAATTTAAATGAGCTATGCTATGTAAAGAGCTGAACCCAGAGGCTGGTACACTGCAGAGATGGAATAAAGAATAGTTACTATTTTTTAAAAAAGCAAGAAAATCTGGCTCCTACTCTTCCATCAGAATGTATCCCAAAGGTCACCTCCTCCAGATCCCTTCCTTGATCTCTCCCCCATATGCATATCTCCTCTAGGACTTTGTGCCGCCATCTGTCACAGCACTTCCCAGGCTGCCCTGTCATCTATTTTAACTTCTCTGGGCCCTAGTACCCTCCAAGATCTTTGACAGCATGGACCACTTCTCTGCCACTGCACCTTGAGGGCCCAGTGTCCAGCACACCGTAAGTTCTTTACTAAACATTTATGGGTGAAACCATGAGGAGAGCAGTTTGGAGAATTTGGGGCTGAAAACACACCTGAGGGGACCAGCCAGATGGAGGTCAGGCGCTGCCACAGAGTCCTCTCTGACAGGCAATGGTAGCAGAAGCTTTTGGGAAGGCCAGCGTTCCAGCGTTGATCTGGGTTTAAGCAACCCATCTTTTCCTGACTCGTTCAAAATCAGAACCGGGGAAAGAACTGTGCCTGGTGAATCCAAGTCCACAGCTTGTAACGATGCACCCAGAAATGTGTAGCTTGTAGCCATCGATTTGTAGAGAGAGGGCAGAGGTGGAAAAGGGGCTCCTGGGTGTTGGGACAGAGACGAGAGTATCTTGGGTTGGGGCCACGCTCCTGTGCTCAATGCCCTGTTACTTGTTCTGTGAAGTAAACTCCACGGAGATGTCATTTATGGGCAGCACCATCCATTTCCGAGCAGCTTAAGCGTTGGCAAATGCATCCGCCTGCACAGACACTGCCCTGGCCAGATGAGAACTTGTCTGTTGATCCAGAAAGAGTCCTCCTGCCCTTCGCAGTCACTCTCCACACCCCTGCCTTAGGCAGTGCAGTGCCTTCCTGTCACCACAGCTAGGATTTGACACAAACGGGGATCGCAGATAATGTGCTCTTTGGGATCCGGCTTCTTTCACTCAACATAAATGCTTTTGAGATTCACATTATGTTTCCAAGGTAAGATTAATCCTGATGTGGGCATATACCAGGCCCATCCCCAGATGATCCTGTGTGACTTGAGCATTAGTTGTGAGTTCGTTTTGCGCCATATTCTTGGGCTGAATCTGCAATAACTGCCTTTAACACCCTCTCCCTCCAGGATTCTTTCCCTGCCTGTTCTGGCCAAGGTCATGACAGTGGTGATCCTAAGGACCATTTAATGAGTTTTTAGCATGATTAATAAGCCTTTGCTTTACAAAGTTTTTTCTATTATATCACCTGTTCTGAATTACGCATCATTGTTCCCATTTCAGAGAAATGGAAACTAAGGCTCAGAGAGGCTAAGCACCTGAGCTCACGTCAGACAGCTGAGCCAGAGTTTGAATCCAGGACAGTGACCCCAGGCACTATGCTCATGACTCATGGGGGGACAAAAATGTGGGTGGTCTTCATCTAGCTCTTTACCACACCCTTCTTGTAGCCCCCTCTTTTTTTTTTTTTTCCAGTTTTTTGAGACAGGGTCTTGTTTTGTAGTTCAGACTCACCGTGAACTCACTATGTAGCCCAGACTGGACTTGAACTCTCTGTGAACCTCCTGCCTCAGCCTCCCGAGTACTGGGATTACAGGCCCCTGGCTTTGCAGCCTCTCTTACACTGTTTCATCTCACTGTCTCACATCTTTCCTCACTGGTCTGAAGTTTCAGCTGCAAATGGCACTCCAGCCATTTAGTCCAGAAGAAATTTATTCCAGGAGATTGGGCAGTTCTCACCACCTCCAGGACAACCACAGTCAGCCTGAGATAGGTACCAGGAGTAAAGCTGAAATTTCGCCAAGTGCCCAACCTCAAAATCCCGCAAGAGCCAGGTACCTGCCCCTGGAATGAGGGCTCCCACTGTGTACTGCCGAGTTGAAATATCACATGCTGCTACCCAGTTGGTGAACTCTTCATCCCCTGACCAGGGCTGTTAGGAGAATGAGTCTCAGGCATTCCCGTGGACAGACAGATTCTCCTCCAAACACAGGAAAGGTGTTTCAAAAGAACGGGACAGCTAGAACACATGACAAGTGTCCATCACACGTCCTCCTAGATCATGACTCTTCTGGGACAGCAGTCAGGTTTGTTTCTGTGTCCCCTGCACCTACAGCATGACCAGGAATGTCACCAGCAATATCTTGAAGGTTTATATGCAGCAATGAAGGAAGAAAGAATGGAAAATTGAGCAGGGCTTCCATACAGGAAAGACGGGGCTTTCTGGAACGACAGTGTCAGTTAGTAGCAGAGGCAGGCTGCTGTGTACCTAGCTTCATCCCTATCTTGTAGAGCTGAAAGGAAGGTAGACTAATGTTTATTGAACCTCCTATGCCCCAGGTACACTATGGTCTCTGATTTAAGTCTTAATTGATGTTTGCAGGTAAAGGTTAACATTTCCCTTTCATAGATAAAGAAACTGAGTCTCTGAGAAACTGAGTAACTTGGCCATGATGAAATCTGTCTCTAGACTTGTTGAAATCTGGCTTTTCCATGTGCTATGTGACTTGAGGCAACTTCCTCTGCCTCAGCGGTCATGTGTGAGCATTGGAAATAGTCATAATCCTGCCTTCACGGTGCTTGGTATGGATCATGTGTGATGGTGCACGGAAGATACTTATCAGGCTGCTTGGCATGCAGTAACAGCCCCTGGGCATGGCCAGCACCCCACATAGGTGTTGAAAAGACAATTGTTTCTCCATGGAGTTATCTTTGTACCTGGATTAGAGATCAATCAACTATATTTGCGTGGGTCAATTTCTGGGCTCTCTGTTCTGTTTGACTGATTGGTCTGTGGCTCTAGCCCTTCATCATTTCTTGATTAGTGTGTCTTTATACTAAGTTTTGAAACCAAGTGGTAAGATTCCTCCAATTTTTCTTTTACATAATTATTTTAGATGTTCCTTAAACATTTCAGAATTAGCTTGTCAGTGCCAGTGAAAGAGTTTTCTGGGATTTGGGGTTGAACTGCATCAAATCGACAGCACATATTGTGGAAAATTAACGTCTTAACAATAGTGAGCCTTTCAACCCATGAAATACAATATATCTCTGTTTAGATCTCCTTTGATTTCTTTCACCAATGTATTATTGTACTTTTAGCATTTTAGATTTTCAAATTAATCCTATATTTTGTTAGATTTATATCTAAACATTTCATGTCTTGGATGTTAGTGTAAATGGTATTTTTAAAATTTCGAATTCCAGTTGTCCATTGCTAGTATATAGGAATGCTGTTGGTTTTCATGTATTGGCTTTGTATACTATGATCTTACTGAATTTACTCTTTAATTTTAGAAGCTTTTTGTAATTTCATTGAGTCTTCTACATAGATGATCAAGTTGGCATAAATAGGGCCAGTTTTCTATCTATCTCTGTGCCACTTCTTTCATTTTTTTTTTTTTTTTTTACCTTTTCCCATTGGTTAGGACTTTGGACATGGTGTTTCACAGACATAGTGCAGTGGTGACCTGGCTCCCAACCTTGGAGAGGAAGAACTCTCCCCTCAAGGTGCTGTTAGCTGTAGGTTTTGTATATGCTCTAATACTAGGTTAAGAGAGCTTTCATTGGTTTGCTGAAGGTTTTCATTGTGAGTGAATGTGGAATTGTGTTGACCGCTATTTCTGTGTTTGTGGAGATGATCATCTGGTCTTTGTTAATACTATGAATTACACCAGTGGATATTTGAATGTTGAAATAGCCTTGCATGCGTAGGATATACACATTGGTCATGATAACTTATGTTTTCTGTCTCCAAAGTTTTGTTTGTTACTATATTGTGAAGGTTCTTTCGTTCAGGGTTATTTGTGTGTGTGTGTGTGTGTGTGTGTGTGCATGTGTGTCTCTGCTTTTATCATGTCTATCTGATTTTAGCACTATGGTAATGTTGACCTTATAAAGTTACTTGGAATATATTCTTTTCTATTTTCTGGAGGAATTGGTACTATTTCTAGAAGAATGTGCTAGTAAAGCTCTCTAGGCCTGGAGTATTTTTCTTCTTTTCTATTTTGGGAGAAGGCTTTAAACAGCACAATTAACTTTTTATCAGGGATAGCACAATTCAGGTTCTCTATTTCTTCTTGACTTAGTGATGGTGGTCTGATTCTTTCAAGGAATTGCTGTGCTTCTAAATCGCTGGGTTTACAGACTTGGTGTTTGTACGATTCCCTTAGTCCTTTTGTGCCTGTGGTGGTGACAGTGATGTCCCCTCCATTGTTTGAGATCTTACTCTTTTTGTTTTTTGCTGGATTAGTCTTGCTATAGATTGATCAGTTTTTTTGGTCTTTGCAAAGCAGCAGCTTTGGTGCATCATTTGTCTCCATTCTTTCTGTTTACAGTTCCGGTTTATAGTCTTTATTATTTTCTTCCTTTTGCTTGGAGTTTAATTTATTCTCCTTTTCAAGATTTGTTGAGGTGAAAGCTTTGGCATCTGGCTTTAGTTTCTCCTTATTTTCAAATATGAACATGCGATGCTAAGAGCTTCCACCTAAACACTGCGCTGCAGCACTGCACCAAACTTGATATGCTCTTTTCGTTCAGTCCAAGTATTTTTAATTTGCCTCGCAATATTCTCTTGAGTCCCAACGACTTATGTAGAAATATATTGTTTAATTTTCAAGTATTGGGGGATTTTCCAGTTATCTTCCTTACTGGTTCCAGTCTAATTTTGATGTGATCCAGGAACATAATTGATATCATTACTATTGCTTTAAATTTAAGGTTTGTTTGCCGGGCCAGGTTACAGTGTATGTCGGGGACTGTTTTGTGCACAATTGAGATAAGTGCATGCTTGTGTTGTTGGACAGGGTGTTCCATAAAGGTCACTCAGTCCCACTGGTTGGTAATGTTGTTTAGGTTTCCTGTGTTAATGCTGACTGTCTGCCTGTTTGATCAGTTACTCAGGAGTGTAGAAGCGTCCAGCTACATTTGTGGATTTATTTCTCCTTTCAGTTCAATCACCTTTTGCCTTCCGTAATTGATGCTTTGTTGTCGGGCACACATATATTAAATTATTACCCTGTGTTATAGAACTGACACCCATGCCCTTATGCCATGCCCTTCTTTATGCCTAAAAGTTGTTCCAAAGTCCACTTTTTCTACAATGAATACAGTTACTCCAGTTTTCTTGTTTCTGGAATTTCTGAGGTTATCTACTAAGGAAACCAGGGGGGACGGAGGCAGGACCCTCTTTCCTGGAGTGTCCAACTTGTGGCCTGACACAAGCTTTTTTAATGTTATAATAATAATTTTTAAAAAACTTTTTAAAGGAAGTTTTATTGTTCATATATATTAACTACATTATATATCTCATGTGGCCCTCGACAATTCCTCTTCATTAAACAAACAAACAAAAAAAACCAGCAAAAGCAAAACAAACAAGACAAAAACCAGGGTTCAAGAACTGCAGGGCTTGAGAACTGCAAGCCTCAAATTGGACACACTTGTTAAGCTGCCAGTGCATGTGCAGGGGGCAGGCATGTGTTTGCAGAGCCCCGCCCACTGCCAAACGGGCGTTGCCTGGCCCAATCCGTGGTATTGGGGGGGGGAGCCTGCCTCTTCCCCTGGGAGGTCACTGTTTATTTTATTTGAGGTATTGTTTATAATGAATTTTCTATTTTAATGTATTTTCATTGATAGAAAAATTATACATATTTATGGGGTGGGACGTGACATTCTAGTATACCTATCCAATGTGTAACCATCCGATCAGAGTGGTCAGTGTATCTATCACCTCAGATTTACCGTTCTTTGTGTTGGGAACATTCAGAATCCTCTGTTTTGAAACGTTCGATTAATTGTCAGCAATAGTTACCCTACACGCTGTACATTCAGGTTATTCCTTCAGTCCAGCTGCGCCTGGTCCCACTAACGATCCTCACCACTCACCCTCTGGCCCTTCTTCCCGAGCCCCTTCCCAGGCTCGAGTAACTACCGTTCCAGTCCATAGTTCTTTGAGACGAGCTTCTCAGTGAGAACTCACCTCTAAATGTCACCCGCTGTGTGTCCTAGAGAAAAAGTAGAGGGACGAGCTGCAGGCACAATGTTCTAAAAGAAGCACCTTTATGATCCCCAACGCTGTGATTGCAGGGCAGGCTGGGAGGAGAGGGGAAGCATTCCAAGATTCAATGGGAAACACAGGAAAGGGTCCAAGGTCGAGCCTGGAAGAATGAGTCAACGCTGCACCCCCTGGCTAACTGGTAATTAGCAGTTTTGTTCTCTTGGAGGCTTACCCTCAGCAGGGTGGAAAGGGCAGCAGGGAGGGAGGGGAGGTTACTGGGGTTCTCATCTCTATTCGGTCACCAAGAATAGCTTTCAATTCTAATTGAAGGTAATTGGAGGCAGAGTGGATCTGGCTGGCTGGAGGCTGATTTTCTACCCACAAGGCCCTGGGCTGGGGGAGCAGGGGCAGCAGCAACAGCACGGAGAAGGGCTTCGTCAGCTCCAGCTCTGCCCTCCCCTTGCCTGGGCTGGCAGCAAAAGCCAGGGTCACGCAGGCCTGAATGCAAAGCCCACCTGCTGGCGTGAGTGAGCTGTTCTGTGCCTCAACTTCCTTACTGTAAAGTGAGGATAATCATATGCACTTGGGGCACCGCTGAGGATTAAATGAACTAATCCACGCAAATTATTTCCTTCTGTCTTTGCTGCTCTGCTTGAAGTGTGGTCAGGGGCCTGCCCAAACCTGCATTTGCAGGAGGCCCTGGGGCTCTAGATTCCAAGGCCCCTGCAACCTGGGACGCACTGCCTCCTGGCCTCTCAGGCCATCTCCGTGAGACCTTGCTTTCTGAAACCACGGGGTTTCTCATCGGCTCTTTCCCTACATGCAAGTACTTTCCCTCTGCCCACAGCAAACAACCCCCAAAGCACAGAGCAGCTGGGACGGCTGCTTCTTGCACCTGCGGGGAGCTCTGCCTTCGCTCTGGAGTATTAAGACCGAGTTCCCTCCTTCCACCCACCACCCCGACCCGCCCACGTGCTAAAAAGTAATGATCACTTTGTGCATCTGTTAACATTTGTTAACACTGGTGAATAAATAGCCTTTGGCAAGTTGGATCTTATTTTTTTTTAAGCGCACCTAAGGGAGCCCACCATTAAAAGAAACCCTATGGTGAACACTTCTGTAAAGCAAATAATTGCCAGCTAATTCTTCCATTGTACAAAGCTCAATTTTTGCAAATTATGGTTGCAGAATAAAGCCGATGGAGCTGTTGGAAGCTTTAGTTCTTAATTAGCAATATTCAGGATTTTTTTTTCTTTTTCATGTGGGTGAAATAGGCCTCTTTATTTGCTGTCATTGTGGGGCATCAGAATCACCCATGGAGTCATACGTTTAGAAGCAGTTAAGTACATAAATCTTAAAAGTATGGCATCATGATATTTGCAGATGCATATACCTGTGTAGATGGAGGCACGGAACATTCTGGCACTCAAAGATCGCTCCTGGCCTGCCCTAGTCAATGTTTCCTGACCTTGAATGTCCTGTAATGGAGCCCCGTAGTACTTGTTCACATCTGACTCCTTTCGCTCGCCGTTGTTTCCTTGACTTACCCAGGGGCGTGTGTGCTGTGTCACTGTACGCAGGCACACCACTCTGTGCCGATGGCGGGGAGCACCGTTGTTTCCAGTTTGGTGCCGTTACAAACAGGAATGCTATGAACGTAGTCCTATGTGCTGTTTCAGTGCGGCTCCTGTTAATCTGTAGCATATCTAGGAATGGAGTTCCTGGGTGACAGAACTGTTTATTCTCAAAGTTAGTAGAGACTATCAAACCAGTTGCCTAGTATTGGCATGTGCCAATATTCAGCTCACCAGTTACGGAGCTCAAAGAAAGTATTTAAAATGTCACAAGAATGACATCATAAAATCCTTCCGGTGCAGGGAAAATGTGAGGCAGGAGAATGCAGTCACCCAGGTCCTTCTGACCTAGCACAGTACAGGGTTCTTGTGCTGTAAAAACATCAACCACAGCCAAAGCCTTTTCCTTCTTACCAGAATATACGACATAAGTGACAGACAGCCAGTGACCATCCCGAGCTAGGTTCTTCTCCTAGGATACAATTCACCTGTTGGCTGCCAGGCCTACCTGGGGGCCCACCAGCACCTCCATTTTTCAGCAACCCTTGTGTCTGGATTTCTATGACAGTTTTGGATAAGGGGTAATTGGAGGAGACAGGTCTGTTTAGCGTATTTTGAGTGAAATTAAAGAGCTTGTTTTTTACAGATAACAGTCCTAAGCTAAAAGAGAAAAAAGCAAAAATGAAGACAAAAATCAACAAAAGGAACATTCAAACCTCTACATAGGCTTCATTATTAAACAGCCTCCCTGAACTCTGGATTCCCAGCTGGCCCAGACCTTCCCGCAGGCTGCATCCAGTTCCTCCTGACTTCCCAATGACACCTGAAAAACTAGGTAGATTTGCTTCTTCGCTTCTTTCTCTGAGCCTCAAGGGAAGGGGGCAGATGGAGACCCCCAGCCGACCTCAAGGCTGCCTCCTGGAGGCTCTGAAATCCCCAGCCCCCCAAGACTCCTTGCCTTTGAAGATGCAGATGAAAAGCTGGCTCTGCTGACTTTGAAGAAAGAGTTTTCTTCTGAATTCTTTGAACAAAAATCATTGCAACATGTAAAAGGTTTGTTTGTTCCCATTGTTTTATTTTTAAACGCCTTCCTGCTGCAAGCTGCCTGCTAATTTTCCACAGTGGGTATTTCTCCCCCACAGCTAGAAAGCCCACCTTCTCCTCTGCCTTTGTCCCACAGATATTTTCTTCTCAATTAGTGGTTTCTCATTGTAGTGGATGCGGTACTCCCTGGTGTAGCATATTTTGTGTTGCCTCAGCATCGGGCCGCCTACTTAACATCAGGAAACGGGATTCATAGATAACACTGATGTGTGTAGATAGATTATCTCCACATGTAATTTTAAGTGTGTGTGTGCGCGCGTGTGTGCACTATCCTAAGTGTAATACATAAAAAAAAAAAGAAATTAAAGTGAACTTCTAGTGAACTATCAAGATCGCTAAAGAAATGCTCTGGTTTGCTCTGCCTGGGGTTCAGAAGGCTCACTTAAGGCTGACACATGTGGACGATGCTAGGGAAGCGGATGGCAGTGCCTGAGCCAGATGTGCTCTTGAATAACACGCCACCTGAATAACCTGATTGGTATTTCTGTAGGCGACACAGTTTTCCCAAACCACAAGTCATTCTCCGTAAAAGTTTAGACAAATGGAAGTAGAGATGTCACACAAGTTACACGTATAGGGCCCACCATCTCTGGAAAATCCAGGCTTTGTTAAGATTGTACAAAACATCCTTTTTAAATACTGTACGTGAACTGGAGTTTAAGTTCTAGGAGTTGATGTAGGCTTGTCTCCTATGTGAATGTCAGGTGGGACATTATAAAATTGTGGGATTCAAGACATTTTTTATGGTAGCAGGGAATCTGGAGCTTTCGTACACTACTGTCCTTTTATTTGTTATTTTGAGACAGGGTCTTGCTACATTGCTAAATTGCCCAGGCTCAGTGCAGTCTTGTGATCCTCCTTCCTCAGGTTCCCAGAGGACAGTTCTTTTCTGGCTGTTGAAGCCAAGCAGCATCCCTGCCCCCTGAGTCATCTGTGTGGTCCATGTGGTCATCACTGTGTTATCAGTCTTTTTGCAGATTTCTCTCTCAGGGCACAGGTAGTGGACAGATGGATGTGGGGCAAGAGTGCAGCTGGGGGACCACTGAGGCGATGGCAGTAGCCATCACGGTGAGCTGTAATGGTGTCTTGCGTAGTAGGATGGGGGTCATGGAATTGCAAAGTGGGTGGGTCCTGGAAGTAGCTCCAAAGGCTTGGAGCCGGTGTGGGGCAGGTAGTGAAGAAAAGGGAGGCACGAATGTAACCTGTGGATTTCAGTCTGGAGCTGCAAGTGGGCCCCAGCATTGGTTTGGAGGAGACTGGAGGAAAATTGGGCGAGGACAGAAAGATCATCACGTTGACCTTAGGACATATTAAGGCACTGGTATCGGTCAAAGTGCAAGTGTCCAATATGCTCTTTGCTTTGTGAATTTGGGCTTAGAAATTAGATACTGGGCTGTGTGGTGATGCATCCTTGTAGTCCCAGCACTCAGGAGGCTGAAGCAGGAGAATCACTGCAAGTCTGAAGCTAGCTTGAGCTACATAATGAGTTCAAGGCCAGCCTATATTGTAGAGTGAGACCTGTCTCAAAAAAAGAAAAAAGAAACTAGACATTGGTTTTCCAGGGATGGTGGTCTATAATGCCAACACTCTTGGAGGCTGAGGCAAAAGGATTTCAAGTTTGAGCCCAGTCTGGGAAACTTAACTGACTTAGCAACACCCTGCCTCAAAAAAATTAAAAACAAAAAAATGGCTAGGGATATAGTTCAGTGCAAAGCCCTGGATTTAAGCCCCAGTACTGCAAAGAAGGACCTAGGCAGTTAGAGCCTGTTATGGTTGATACATTGTGTCAACTTGGGGAGTCTAGAGGTTGGCTGAGTGATTCAGCAGGAAGCCAGGGTGCTTACTTTGTATACATCCTGAGCCTCTGGAAGAGGAGGGCATGGAGACTGTGTGAGAGGTACACGCCCCCTGGGTGGGGGTAGGCTGTTTACAATGTAAGGGAAGAGAAGAGGCTGCTTGCAGCCATTCCTCCCTTTTTGCTGGTTGTTTTGCTGCGCTCTGCTGCCAGGAACAGTTTCCCATTTGCCATGTGCTACTCTGCCTCAGAACCAGCCAAATATGGACTGAAACCTCCACAAACTGTAAGCTAAATAAACCTTTCTTTCCCTCATTTTGGGTGTTGGGTATTTTGCCTCAGCGAGGAGAAAAAAGTAACTAAGACAGAGCCACAATGTGAAAGTGTGCAGAGGTCTGGCCCGGCAGAACCCCAGCACCTAGAGGTGGGGCAGGAGGGGAGGGCCCAGAGCCCCTCCCCTGGCTGAGCATGCGCTGAATCTCCTGCCTTAGTGGTGAAGCCTACACACAATGATCACATTTGCAATTACCACTCCACCGCGCCCTTCAAGCACCAGCATGTTCTCTGTCCAGATGGGAAGGGCTCGAGGTGCACTGGTTGACTGGCCATCTGGAGCTGCACACTGATTGTACTTAGCTTGTCCATATTGTATTTGAAAACAAGACAAAGCCAATCTGCATTTGCCGTTTGGTTCCCAGCCCTTATGACATCCGCAGGAAGAAGCTAATGGACTGGGATGAGGTTGGTGTGATTCTAAATCGAGATGCCAGAGGGAGCAGCTGCAGGGGTCGGTGGGCACTGACTGATGGAAGTTTCATAATGAACATGTTTTGCCTCAGAGCTCCTGGGGAGGAAAGGCTGTCATTTTAATTTCATGAGTCTGCAACACTGTGAGGCTTCTAAAAAGGAAGAGAAATGTCTTATTTTAGAGTCTTAAAGGTCTAAGCCACTGTCTTCCTGGGGTGCGATGAGATTGTATGATGGCAGATGTATCGGTCAGCTATTGCCACAACACCACCACATAATGAACCCTCCCCAATTTCAGTCTTGCTCATTTATCTGCAGGTTGCTTGATCAAAGCTGGGCCCTTTTGGTCTGGGCTGCTGTTGGATCAGCAGCTATCTGAAGGCACAGGCCTCACGGCAATGGCAGAAGGCCAGTAGCTGAAGGTTTGCTTCACTGGGTTCTGGTTCTGTCAGTTCCATCCAGGTCCCATTGGTTCACACAAGATACAGGATCTGAGGTCAGAGGGTGCGGAGGGGCCCTGCCCCTCCAGCATGGGGATAGCAAAGTCACATGGGCAGAGGGAGTCGAAACAAATGGGGGTCCATAATCAAATCTGTAAGACAGTGGGTAACAGATTCCCAAGCCTACAGGGCTGGGCAGGGATGATGAGCAGGTCAAGATGCTGGGTGATAGACTGATGTGGGATAGTTAAAGATACAGGCGTGCTCATCACATCCATGGGTTTATAGGATTGATCTCATTTTGCTGGGAACACTTGGTGCTTCATCTTTTACCCTCTCACTCTCTGACAGAGACATGGATTCAGGGATTGACATCTCTACCCGAGAGCAAAGGTAACAGCGGTGTCCAAGAGGCAGTGAGGAAGAAGAGTAGGGTCTGGGGCAGAGGGGAGAGCCAGTGCCTTGAGAGAGGTTGGACAGTTTTACAAGAAATTTCCTAACTTGAAAATATCTAACAAACAAAATCCACTCACAGGTAGGAGATGGGCTACAGGCCAGCTGCTCTCCTGGAACTGCTGCTTTCTGAGTTTAAATGGTGAGAACCAGGAGAGGATTTTGTTTTCCTTACTCCCGAGTGCCCCCCCCCAAGGAAGGAAATGACCTCTGAGCACATCGCTGAGGTCCTAACAGCTTCCCGTTACGAGTGAGGTCAGTGGATTCAAAGGCTCTGGGACTTGTCCTTCCCGAGTCTCCTGCTCCCGTAAAAATTCAATTCCATTTAAACTGGAAAGCGTAGCAAGTCCTAATGATTGTATTTATGAAAACTACACACAATTAGAGCAGGCTTTCAGGAACCAGGCCAACTCTCCCACAGAATGCGCACTGAAAAGCACATTTTGAAAGGACAAAAGGTGATGTTGGCTAGGGCTATAACGTGACATCTCCCTGGGCTATTTTGGTCACTTGTTTTCAGGTGGCCAAGTATAACTGGTTTCTAGGGTCTTTGTTCTTGCTTGGACCCAAGCCACTCTAAGAATGTCAGGCTTCTTTGTGGAGATCCTAGGTGGAACGGCTGTGGCCCAAGCCAAGAGTGAGGGCCCATGGTTACTGAGCCTGAACTCTACACACAGTACTTCTGTGAGCTCAACAGTACTTCTTGTGGGATGCTGCAGCTGCTTGCTGGAGGTTGGTCTGTTGTATCCAGGCCTCTGTGTTAATCAGTTCTTATCATCATGACTAAATCCCTGAGAAAATTTATTTATTTGTTGTGGCTTAGGGTTGTGGAGGTTGCAGTCCCTGGCAGAAATATCCTCGTGGAAGGGCCCAGTGGGGGACAGCTGCCTGTGTCATGACAGTCCATGTTCTCTGCTGGCTCTCATATAGGCATAAATAGCCAGGGCTGGTATGTGCTGTCCAGTTCCAAGGAGCCAGTTGGTTGCTGTCCCATTGTTCCATTATTCATAGAGGTTGCCTTTAACCGTGTGGAGCAGCAACCATCACTACCAAGTTGACAATTCCAGCCCGTGGGAAATTGAAAGTCTGTGTGTGTTGGGGGGCTTTTCCTTTAGGCCAGAAATGGAAGCTGTGTGCATTCATTCACCTAGCACACATGTATCAGGCAGTGTTTATCAGAGAAATAGAAACAAGATACACAAATACATAAGAATTTACAAGATTGGCTTACAGTGGCCACTCACAGTCGGTAGAAGGATTCAGAGGGTCTGTCTACACCCTGAAGACCAAATAATCCAGTCAAAGGTCTGGAGCTCGCTGCAGTGACCCAAGGAAGTTTGTCTCAGGAGGCCGATGGGTCTGCGATACAAGGCTGAAGAATCTGTGCCAGAAGCTAAAGAGTCTGCACTGGAAGCCAGGAGATGACATCCAAGGTGAGGGCTAAGACCGTAGCTTCTCTGAAGAAACAGAAGCAGATCTGTCCTTCTTCATTACCCCTGTATACGATCCATACGACAAGCCACCGTGGGATGGGTCTTCCACACCTTAGGGTGTGGGATTGCTGAGCCAGTGTAGATAAACTTCTCTCACGCAAGTTGACACAGTCAGCCATCACAACCCACTTATCCAATATTTTTCACAGACTAGAAATTGTTTTAGATACTGGGGTGTAGCCATGAGCAGGGCTAACAAAATCCCTGCCAGCAGGGAGCAGCCCATTAGAGGTATGCTCATCGGGCGGGGGAGATGTTAATGAAACATGAAAAACAACACATGTGCCAGGTGAGGTGAAAACTACCAGAGAAGAGGATGCTTCTGGTACAGGGAACTCCCAGTGCAAAGGGCGCGTGGGCGCGGAGGGCACCGCTTGCACTTAATAGAAGACGGATGGGTTGTTCATTGTTGGTGACCAGTGTGGAAGGCTGGGCAGGGGTGAAACTGACAGCCCAGAAGTGTGGGTCCCTTCTGCAGGTGTCATGCTTGAACTCCTGCACCTGAACCCGTTTCCATCGAGGGAAGGACACTGCCGTGTGGAGGGGGCCTGGCTTGGGCTCTGAAAGCCCAGGACGGGTCCTCTTGGCCACCTGCCCACACCTCATGTCTTCCTTAGAGCCTGGGTGATTCCGGGAGACGGTGCATTTCATCCTCAAAACAGAAGACCCCTTCTCCCACCCCAAAGACCTATTTCACTCATGGCTCAGGGTCAGAGGCTTGTTTTTCCCAGGCTTGGATTTAAGGCATTCTCGTCACTTCTGTTTTTATTTCTTCATTTGCAATGGCAGGCTGTTCCAACGTGTTATTTTTCTTTTTGTTCCCAGGTTTTACAGAGCACTACTTCTGCGTTATAAAGTTCTCTGTCTCGGGTGCTGTTACCCCTAACTATAGAACAGCAGTAATAATGCCTGCCTCGCTCACGATGGCTAAATAACACACATAGGTAAGGTGACTGGATTTACCAAGGAAAAATTCAGGACGCTTGTGTCCAAGGTATTTGATAAATAGCACTTTTTAATGTATGTCCCAAATATTGTATTAGACATATTTATACTTTAAAGATAATGAAATTCATCTGAAATTCAAATTTACTTGGGTAGTCTGTACTTAATCTGACAGTCCACACATACGGAGCTCCACAGAGGTCATAGTGTGAAGTCACAGCAAATAGTAATGATCCGGAGAGAGTGGTGGCTTTGATGTGCTCTGACAGTGTCTACCCCTGCACGCAGTGTACCCATGAAAGGACATTGGATTTCAGTGCGTTTCCCATTGACACAAGAGTGATCGTGCTATACATTACCTTGCCATCATCAAGGGTGTCTCTGATGGTCACATTTTGGTCCTTTTGCAGTACGCAGTGCCACAGAGGTCTCAAGATACAGAGAGATGGTACAACGAGGCCATTAAAAGTTTTTAATCTGTGCTCCCCACGGAAATCAGTATAAACGGCACTCAGAAATGACCCACCTGGGCTTTGGCTTCTGCTGGTGTGTTGTCAGCTCACTTTCTTCAAATATGTGAGAAATTTTGAGCACCCATTTCCTCCTCATTGCTCGAGTGGAGGCTGCACCACTGGCTTGCTGGCTTCAGATTAGAAAGCCACTCCCCTGGGGAGAAGCGGCCGCCCTGGTCGCAGGCAGCCATCATGTGGGTGACCATGTTGAGGCAGATTCCGTGAGCAGAGCTGCCTCTTTCTTAAGCGAGATATGAAACATCAAGCCGCTGTGATCCTCTACAAGGCTTCTGGTTGGAGCCTTGTGAGAAGTTTACATTCCACAAGTGGCAATGACCGTAAATACCTTCTGGAAAACATTAAGAGATTGCAGCCTCATAGAAGGCTAACCATCGTGTGAGTCGATCTTATTCATTTCCCATCTGAAAAGAAAAACCATTAATTGCTATATACAAATTAGGAGACTTCACTTCCGTGATGGGATAATTGCTTGTGGGTTTAAACACCTCGTCTAATGTTGTGCGTACTGGCACGCTCGTCATATCAGTACACAGAGAACCAACTCATGTTTTTAATGGCTGGATAATATCTCATATTATAGCTAGAGTATATCTTTTCTAAATGTTAATAATGTACAGTTGAGCCTTTGGCCTCAAATCTCAACTCTGCATATACAGTACTAGCTGTGTGCCTGGGGGCGAGACTCCCAGGCTCTCTCTGCCTCAGTTCTCTTATCTGTAAAGTGGGGACAGTCATAGCCCCTAGTTTAAAAAGGGAGTACATGCAGCGGGGGTAGGGACAGTTAGTGCTCAGTGAGTATTAGTCATCAGTATCAGTATTGGGGATTTTTTAGGATAACTAGGAAAGCTTCATAATGTAGCAATGAATAGTTTGTGTCTCTTTCTGCCTTCTTGTCTCCATGAACAGGGGTTAAAAAGGGGTTTTAATAACTAGTTTCTAAGTAGTTACTATCTGTTAATTGTAGTATATTCAGGAATAGAAAGAAGAGAATCACGCAAAGTAACCCCTGTTGCTGCCTCTGTGCTATTTACTTCCGGAAGGTGACTCTCCTACTCCTGCTTTATTCCCCCTATTTTAGAGCAGGGTGAGGAGAGTGAAGGAAGAGGAGGGGCCGAGGATGTGAGGGAAATGCCCCGCCTAGTGCTGGGCGCAGAAATGCCCATACGTCAGGCCACCTGGAGTAGAGACCCCTTGTCTTATGGGTTGAAATTACCGCACTTCCTGCCAGCTGAGAATTTCCAAAACTCCAGGGATCCCGTGGTGTCTGGTGTTACCAATTCCCAGAAGGCAATGCTGTGTGTCTGTCTGTCTGTCTGTCTCATATTTTCACATTTCCGGCCATCTTCCCGGGAGGGCTGTGTCCACCCAGCCCCCACTCAGGGCTGGAGACTGAGCTCAGAAACAGGCTTTGATTTCAGAGAGTGCAGTCAAGGAGCTGTTTTTGATAGAAGAGCGAGTCTGGGCTGCTGAATAAGAAATAGCCCTCATCCATAATGCATGAATTCCTTTCTAAAGAAGAAAGAGAGAAAAGTGAGTCTAAATCTAGCACAGGCTGGAAAAAGATGATTTAGAACGCCATTCAGAACAGGCCGGGAGCTTTACTCAGCTAGTTCATGCTGTTCTGGGGCGCGTGAGGAAGACCCCACGGAGGGCCTAGCCTGGCGTAGGGTTGGGTGCCTGTGTTAGGAAGAGCTGCAGGGAGAAGTCCGAGGGGGTGAGAAGGAGGTGACAGGACCCACACTCGGAGGGGTGTTTCCTACCTTGGAGACAGCTTCACTCCAGTAGTCTGGATCCTTGTGAGGGTTTTATTTGGGGATCCTCACACTGGCTGTGGTGTTCACCAGCTGAAACAGCTGCAAATACCAGGGAGGGGAACATACGGGTCGTTGCTGCAGCTGAATTTCATTCCTCCTGGGCTGAGGTCTGAAACTTCACCATCCAGTGCAGGAAGGAGCCTGTTGCATGAGTTAAACGACCTTTCCAAAGATCCACTCTTGTTCTTTCTGTCACAGTGACAGTGGAGGACTTCCCAGGATCCACTGCTGCTAAAAAGAAGTTTTGGAAACACTGTGGGTCAGTGTGGAGAAATCCTCCCCAAAATACATCCACATCCTAACCCAAGGTACCTATGAATGTGACTTCAGTCCAAACAGGTCACAGACCCATTCGGGCAAGGGATGAGACGGTGTCTCTCTCGATTTGGAGTGAGCCCTAAGTCCACGGGCTGGTGACAAGAGGAAGCAGAGAAACACGGGAAAAGCCATGTGAAGGCAGAGGCAGGGATCAGAGCGGTATCGCTGTGGGCCACATCTGTCACCTGTAGCTGAAGGGGCCAGGGAGGACCCTCCCCCAAGTCTGCAAAGTGAGTGTCCCTGGAGGCATCTTGGTTCTGGATTTTTAGCCTGGAGAACAGTTCAAGAGTAAAGTTCCGTTGTTTAAAGCCACCTGTGTTGTGATTTGTCAACTGCAGCCTTAGGAACTAAGGCAATGTTCCAGACCTTAATCCCTGTGGTCTCATTTTGTCTCATTTGCCTGTCACTTTTATGCTTCAGCCACAATGAGTTTCTGTAAATTTCCATTTGCTCCCTCACTGGTGCAGCCCCTGGCTCATCCTTCTATGACTGACCACCGACATCTACATTTCACCACTAAGCCGTCCTCATCAAGGCAGCGTTTCCCGATGTAGCTCCACACCACAGAATACTCCATCTTAGACTGTGCTGTGGCCTGAGCAGGGCTGTGACTGTCATTTGTTTGAGTGACTGATCTGTTTCTCCTTCCAGGCCACACAATCCATTCATTCAGCAAATCCAGAAGAACATCTACCTTCTTAGAGATACCAGCTGGGCAGGGGCAGCTGCTGTTTGCACAAGAAAGGTCCTTTTAAAACAAATATTGGTGCACTAATAAGACACAAGAGGCTCGCACTGGTGCAGTGTCTTCAACCATGAGATGAAAACATGTCAGACGGTTAGAACAGAGACTGGTCCAAGGTAGGAACTCTATCAATTCTGGTTGTTGTGATGGTTTCTGTTATTAAGGAGTTAACTGGGAAAAAAACAGTGTGTGGCCGAAATAGAGCACGTGTCTGAGACCCGTCCTGCTATTCCTCTGCAAGGCAGGAGAAGGAAGGAGTAGATGTTGGCTGTGTGCAAAATGGCACAGATCTTTTGCCACTGACCTCTGCCATGTCCTTCTGCTAGGTTTCTGCCTTGGAGCCAGCTGACTATTGACTGAAGCCTCCTAAATCATGAGACAAAATAAATCCTTCCTCCTTTAAGTTTATGTTTATGTCAGATACTTTGTGCCAGCAACGTAAATGTAACACATAGAGGCACTAGGGCTAGCTTCCTTTCGGGGATTTGAGGAGAGGGGCTGTTCCTTGCTTTGTCTGTGGACAGCACTAGACACTGTCCACATTCCTAGGCTTTGGCCTCTCCCATCTTTGAAGTAAGCACTGTAGTGTCTCAGTTAACCCCCTTAGAATCTCAGTCTGTCTGTCTGTCTTTCCCTGCCCCTTTCCCCTGTTTCATTGTCCCGTCTCCTTAGATTCTGGCTCCCTGTCACCCTGCTATAAGGACCCCTGTGATTCTCTTGTGTTCACTTGAATAATCCAGGTAAATTCTCCCGCTCAAGATCTTTAATTTAATTCCATTTGCAAAACCCTTGTGGCTTTGTAAACCAACATATACACTGGGATTAGGCTGTGGACACCTCTGTGGGGGTGGCTGCACCCACACGGTGAGCTGTGGCAGTCCCGCTTTCCTGGGCATCCTGGGTCCCAATGGAGGGACCCACACCCGTTTCCCTCCGGGTGTGAGCTGGCACATGCCGCAGCTGTCCCTGTGGCCCGTCTTGCAAACCTGCAGGCGGCCTCTAAGTTATAGCTGGCTTGCTCGTTAGCCCTTGTTACTGTTCATCTCTGGCAGGCCACCTGCTGTGTGAACCTTGATATATTCCCAGTGGGGGACCGAGATTATCTCCCTTATCTTGTGCGTGTGTGACATGGAGAGAGAGGTTCAACTCTGATGCCCTTTACGCTCCCGCTCATTCCCCATGTCTCCCAGTGGCTGGGAAGGCGAAGGTGGCAGAATCCTGTCAGGTAATGGAAGGCAGTTGAAATATACTGGGTTTGCAAGAATCCCTAGTGAAAGTGTCCTTCCCATGGCTTAAAGGGCCAACCCTTTGGGCAGCTGGTCTGACCCACAGGCAGTATCGACTGACTGTGTAGTCCACTAGAGGGGAATGGACAATGGGCCAGTGTCACTAAAGATGCTCCTGGCTTTGCAGACCTGGAGAGCTCTGCCTCCGATGGACACAGCCATCTCCATGCCCTGTTGGACTAGACACGGCATGAGCTCGCACCATCCCTGCCCTGCCCCCCTGCGTCCTCCCTCCTCCTGTCCCTGGACGTCCCTGGTTGGTGCTCCTGCATCGGTAGCTCGCAGAGTGCAGCTCTCCACGCTGAGGCTCAGGAATTTTGCTGAGGGACAAGTGTGGAACGATCACATCTCACTGCAGTGTCCTGCTGCCTGTCTCCCCAGCCTCCACTCACATCTCAGTTGCTCTGCAGGCCCAGAGTACAAAGAAGCAGGAGCGTCTGTGACATAGCATGGCTCCTCATTTCCTGGAGCACTGGCCCTGCCATGCGCCCAAACCCCGAGCTGCCACAGGACTGGGAAGCAAAGTGGCATAGAGGCTGTATGGGTTTCCTGTGGCTGCTGTAACAAATCAGCACAGACTGGTGGCTTCCAACAACCAGAGTGTATTCTCCTTAGTTCTGTTCCAGCTTCTGGTGCCTCCCGGTGCTCTGAGCCTATGGCCATATCTCTCTAATCTCTCCCTCTGCCTTCACATAGCCTCTATGGGTTAGCGTTCTCCAGAAACAGAATATATATATATATATATATATATATATATATACATACATATATATATATGTAATTATAAAGGGTGCTTCTTAGATTGGTTTACAGGATCAGAGTTAGAGGATCCAGAAACCACTCAGTCCAGAAGCAGCTGGACACCACAGCCAAAGAGGGACTGAGCATGCAGGCCTGCTGCAAGCTGAAAGCCTAGCAGCTCCCTCGACTTCTCTGATAAGGATGTACATGACTCCATTTAGGGACCTCTGCCAAGATCCTTAATTTACTCCCTTCTCTTCACCCTAAAAGGTGATTGATGTTCACTCTTTTGCTATTGACAGTAACACAGGTTTCAGGGATTCAGTACAGGCATATCTTTTGGGTCCACTATCCAGCCCCCTATAGCAGAAGGTCAAGGCCTCTGGACACAGTTGGACCTGGGATCTAAGCTCAGTTTGTGTGATTCCTAGTTGCCTGGCATTAGGCAGTTGCCTTCTCCTCGGTGTCACTGAAGTGGGATTCTGAACGGAGTTCACAGAGCAGCCATGATGGCTCCTTCAGCTAATGTGGAAGGTGCACAGCCTGCTGTGGGCACTCCGCAAGTGTTCACTCCACACTAACAGGAAGTGAGCAACGTGCATACGCTGACCGTGGCGCAGATGCTTCAAGACGTTTGCTGCAACTGTGATGCAAGGCCAGTTATAAGACTGGAACCAGAGAAAAGTAGGCTTCCTGGATCACAGAGTTCTTTATCCACATGCAGTGGAGATCATTTAAGCATAGAAATTGGAATGCTGTGGAGGTGCTTAGAGGACAGACTGAAAAACAAAGCACAGAGAAAACAATCAGGTCCTACAAGGAGGATCTTGGCCAAAAGACTGGCTTGCTGGTCTTGTCTGGGTGGCGGCCTTCACACGAGCCGCCTCTGTCTTCTGTGTCCTCTGGATATGCATCTTTTGAGCATCTCCTCATTTTCTGCACAGTGAGATAATTTTCCTCCCCGGCCCTTGGAATGGTTAAGCAGCTGGTTCTCTTCTGTGGACAGTGGGATTTAGATACAAAGATGGCACCTATGTGTGCTCCTCGCTACTGTGGTGTCAGTCCTGCTTGGCTTCTGGAAGGATGGTGCCTGCGTGCATGCGTGTGTGTGTGTGTGTGTGTGTGTGTGTACATATGTATGTACGTACAGGCACACAGCTGGGCATTACAAGAGTTCCAGATATTAGTTCCAGAGGGCTCTTTCTTCCCCCTGTTTCACACTAGCATCTTCCTTTTCCCACAGTGGAAACCCTGGCTCTCAGAGCAATCCAGACACTCACACACACATACACGCACAGAATAATCCCGCAGCACGCACAAAATACAGAATTGTGCCCAAGCCTCTACAGCAATAGGTTTACAAAACAGAGTTCAAGATTCACTTACAGCTCTTTTTTGGTCTTCACATGGAGAGTTAAAGCCTGAGCATGAGGCGTAGAGGTTGTGTTTAGTGCCCTCCCTGTGGCGGTGTAATAATTAGAGACACAGCCTTGGTTTGTGTTTCTATTGGCTGTTAGAGTTCTGCTTTATTCTTGTGATGTATCTAAAACACCAAAAAGGTTCAAGCAGAGTGTGTGAAGCAGCAGATGGGTTCAGGGTCACATCCTCCTACCCCTGTCCCATGCTCCCACCTGTCCCATCTGTGACCAGTTTCATTAATCTTGTTTTTCAAAAATAAAAACATATGAAAAATATAATGGTTACCTAGAAACAGATTGTTCTACTACAGTCACCATAACCGCCCCCTATTTCCCACAGATACTAGGACTTCTCAGAGACACCAAATCTAACATGTCGTACATGGCCTTTACATGACATGACATTTTGCATAGAACCTATATATAGTGTCCCATTTATTTTAAATCATTTCTAGGTGACTTATACCAATGGCACCTCGGTTCATGAACTTGATTCTTTCCACAGTTCTGGTCGCAAACCAAGCCAGAAGGGAACCAAGTCAAGTTCAGTGGGTAGGCTCAATGTTGACCTTATGGGGAAATGCAGTTTGATTCTCATCCCCTTCGGTTTTTGGCCAGAATTATGGAGAGAATTGAGTTTGTGAACCGAGGCACCACTGTACCATGTAGATGTTACATGCATGGTTGTTACACTGTGTTGTTTAGAGAATAATAACAAGAAAAAAAACTCCACACATTCAGTACAGATGCAATTTTCTTAAATAGTATTTTGGATCCATGGTTGATAGAATCAGTGGACACAGCCCTGGCAGATTAGGAGGGCAAACTGTATTTTAAAGGAGAATGAATTAATGTAGCAGGGAATTGTTAAATAAATGAATGGAGGAGCTGGTGCTTGGGGGTTGGATAATCTCTGTCTTTCCAGATCTGAGACAACCCTGGGTCCAGGGTTTGCTGGTCCCCACTGCGTCCCTGTAGGAGTTGGGGCACTCCCAGGGGGTGCGCAGGCAACCCCTCTTGTCCTGGGCTCCCACGGCAGTTGGAGCTCTCAGACTTTCTTTTCTGCCCTTTGAAATTAATTTCTGGCCCCTCAGACAGATGATGTTAACAACACCTGTGCGTCCTCACCCACAGACCCCAGTTCCTAGAGCCCCGGGGCTCTTCCTGGTGGTGACTCGGCAGGCAGCGGGGCTGGGAACCCGACTGTCAGGATGCGTTTGGCTTCGGCTGCATCGATGGGCTGGGTGGGGAGGGCTCTGCGTGGCTCCGGGAGCCAGGTCCCCCTAACAGCATCCCGCAGAGGGGGCCCCGGATGAGGCTGGGAAGCAAAGCGATGCCTGAGGAAACTTAGTGAGAGTCGGCAGGGCTGTGGTGAATCCGCTGCTGTGGGTGCTCCGGGTCTGACCCCATCTCCCCCGCGCCTCACTTCTGCTCTGTGCACCCCCCTCCCCCGGCAGCCAGCCGCTTTGTTGTTTCTCTCTGTTTGCCCTGGGCCTCTGTCCTTGCAGTAACCCAGAACAGTCTCCTCCCCAGAGATCTCCAGGGAAGTGGGGTGATTCTCATTCAACTCCAAGGTTGCCTCGGAGGGAAGGCTATTCTCACTGCATCTGTGGGCTAGAGTACAGGTAGGTACTTTCCCACAGCTCTGGAGGCCTCAGGTGAGGGTGAGTGTGGTGTGTTGGAGGAGGTGGACGAAGATCACTGTGAGCAGTGAGGAGAGGGCAAGATGGAAACCTGGGTGACGTGATCAGAAAGGGGTAGGAGGGGCTGAGAAAGCTCCCAGAAAACAGAACCTTCAGCTCTAAAACCAGGGCTGGCCGGGCCAACTGGGAAGAGCTGGCCACCCTCCCTCAGAGTGTGGCGGATCCTGACCATGTCCAGTCTTGAGAGCCATGGGTGGGACTGCAGCATCTCATCTCCCAGCGCAACTTCTTGGTCTCACAAGGATCCCAGCCCTTGCAGGCGTCCAACGGGGAAACTTTGGGAGGAGCTGTTGGAGACCGGACCTCGCTGTGGCACAGTACATCCCATCTTATGGCTGCCAGGTGCTGGCAGGTGAAGCAGCCTCTGCTAGATGGAGGGGCACTGGGGGCAGGGAGCACGTCTCGGTCCCCAGTTATTTCTCTGCCAAGAAGATCTGGAGCCTCAAAGAATTATTAACTTGTTCAGTCACACAGCTGACAAATCTTTGCTAGTGAAGCATCTGCGAGTGTCAGGCTATGTCAGGCAGAGACACAGGCCCTGTCCCTGTCCCCCAGTGGTTCCTCCTGGGAGCCCAGCAGTACCCAAATGCTTCTGCAGCTAATTATTCAAGTCACAGCTGTGACAAAAGCAGGCAGGGAAAGGTTTCCAGGGCACAGTGCCAGGGCTTTCCTGTGTGGCTCCAACCTGTCGGGCTGGGTGGAAGGCAGGCCTGGAAAGCCTCCCTAAGGAGGTGTTGGGAGGTACTTCATGTGGCTCCTGTGGGCCAGGGACTGTCCAGAGGGCAGGGGACGAAGTGACAAGCAACATGGCTCCAAGCCCTGCCTTTATCAGCTGACTTCCTTATAGGTAAGAGACAGACAGGAAATAATTCAAATACGTGGTAGGAGAAGTGTATGGAAGGAAAAAAATAATACAGGAAAGAGGAGTAGGATGCCAAGGAGGGACTTAAACCTAAATTAGGAGTCAGCAAAGGCCTTACTTACTGAGATGATGTTCAAAAGAAAACTTCCAGGTGATGGAGTAAGCCACATGCATTTCTGGGCCAGTGGCAAGTGCAAAGGCCCTGGGGCAGGAGTATGGATGGCAATCTCAGGACTAGCAAGGAGTTGAGTGTGGTTATAGCAAGGGACCAAGGCAGAAAATAGCAGATTTGAAGCCCAAGAGATCATGAGGAGCCAAACTGTCACAGCTAATGCTCTACCAAGGACTTTGGTGGGAGCTATGGTCAGCATACATCTTAAAATGACAGTGACAGTTCTGCTGTGGGAAATAGGCTATTAGAGGTGAGAGGGCAAGGGGAAAATGGGGAGACCAGCTGGAGAGGCAGAGGAGGAGTGTTACAAGCTGAGCAATGGTCCATGAGGGGCCAGAGATAGGGCCAGAGGTGTAGGCAGGGCCACTGTCCTGGTCCTGTGGGGTGCAGGGAGTATGGCATCCTGCTGGGGGTGAGGATCCTATTGGAAGCTCGGGCAGCTGCAGGAGCCTCCCCTGCTCCCGCTACTCAGAGCCTGGCACTGTGGGTGGGCTCCAGGGCTGGGCCTTGTGGGTGGCAGCCTCCTGCGAGGGGTTTGGTGAGGCCCTACTGCTTTTGGTCAGACCACTGGAAGGTTCAAGCCTGGGTGACTTCCTCCTCCTAAGCATAAAGCCTGTAGAGCAAGAGACAGTCACACAGGATTTAATTTCCCAGCTCGGAGAGTCCACCGCACTTCACTTTCTTGAATTCCTTGTTCCTCTCTGCACCGCTGCACATCTGCCTTGTGCTGGGGTGGTCACTCAGCCCTTAACCCAGCCTCATGCGCGACCGACTGCCTGGTACCAGCGCACCCAAACCCACACACTGTTCCTAAGTCTAATTCAGCTCAGTGGCCGCGGAGCATCTCTGCTCAGCCTGCCAGCCAGGATGGCTTTGATCTTGGCCAAGGCCGTTTGCCCACAGAATCCCTAATGCGCTGATGGCCCAGAGGACCCGAGGGGCTTCAGCCGGCCCCCCTTCACTCCTGGCCGGGACCCACTGTTGCTCCTGGCTTCCCAGGCCTGGCTGGGGAAGGCCCGGAGGCCCCAGAAGCCCTGGAGGGACAGGAGCTGAAGCTCTGCACCCCACCACCAGCTGTGTGAAGGTGGGAGCCGGCGCCAGCTCCAGGGAGGAGGAAGCTCCAGCGGCCAGGCCAGGCCAGGCCAGGGCCAGCGGCTTCTTGGCCATTCCTTTACATTGCCTGCCCCGGCTGCTCATCCTGCTACAGGTTGGGCTGCGGATCCTGGGGCAACTTGAGCGATCTGACTGCCAAGCTTTTTCTGGAACATGCGTAATGAACGAGCTGCCTGCTCTGGGGCTGACGCTGGGAAGCATTGGGAACAGAGCTCTTTTCCACTGTTCTGTGAATTGCAGAGAGTATTAAATTATCTTAATCTGAAAAAGAAAACAAAAGCCCAAGATTGTGCCAGTCATCCAAAGAGCGAGTCAGGCTGGGGAGTGAAGGAACATTCTGGAACCCTCTGTGCTCCCAGGTTGGTGTCATGCTGCTGCCTTAAAGGCCTGTGAGCCCCTTGGGAATGAGGGTGCCCTGTGCCCACTTTCCCTCCCCGCCCACCCCTGGAGCCCTGCTGGCTGTTGCTTCCAGCCCCTCGAGGGGAACCACCTATGCAGGGAGAAGGGGGACACGGGACACACCATATGGCCAGGCAGGTACAGCCTGGTGTCCCTTGGGGGTGATGCGTACTTGCAAGTTGGAGCCATTTTCGTCCCAATTCTGAGTGAGGAAATCCACAAAGTCCACCTGCGCCCCACATTCCAGCCTCTGCATCCCGGGAGAGATGCTCTGGCGACAGGGTGTGGGTCACCCTCCCTGAGTTACCCCAGAGCCCAGGTGGCTGCAGAAATAGATGTTCCTCAGAGTAAACCTGACCGTCATCAGAACTGCAGCCCAGGTGCTGCTTGTGGCAGAGCTGAGCCGTGAGTCACCGAGACAGGAGCAGCTCTTAGGGACAGGTAGGCAGGGAGCCACACTGGAAGCAGGGTGGTGCAAAGGTCCACAAAGTATGACTCGGTCTAGAGATCCTGACCCCAAAGTCCAGCCCTGCACCCCCAAGGGGAGTAAGCTTGGGCAAGCGGGGAACTTGCTGGGCAGTTATGAGAGGTAAACTGTCCCTGTGAGGCATTTAGCCAGTGAAGCACAGAAACAGCAAGGCACTTGCCCATGGTTGCACAGCACGGCGTGGCAGAGGTGGGATTTGAATCCAGGCAGATGGACTCCAGAGCTTATGTTTATCATCCATGCTAAGCATCTGAGGGCCAGCACCTTGCCACCTAATTCTTACAATGTCAAAGGGTACTAAGTACACTTCGCATTTCTCATTTGTGAAAATGCAAACGATTCCTAACTCACAAGTGATATGTTATGGGTGAGAAAGAACATGGCGTTTATAGGGTCAGGGCTTGTTGCTGTTTTAATAGTGGTTGTAGTAGTTGTTATGGTGGTTATTGTCCACTAAGTGACTCATGTTCTGGGTCAAGTCGTGTCCCTCCTAAGTGCGTGTTCTGCTGCCCTGGCCCCCGTGTGACTGTATTGCAGGTAGGGTGCAGGGCGAGAAGGTGAAACGGGCCACGTGGTGGGGCCCGGCTCCGACAGGATCGCTGTCCCTGTAGGAATGGGGAAGAGAGCGCTGGGCTTGCTCACTCTCTTGCAAGTCACTTGGTTTAGAGCGGCCAGCCGGCCAGGCTCCCCCAAGCCCGGAAGGAGCTCACCAGACGCCAAACTGCCTGACACCTCCGTGTGGGGCTTCCCAGTCTCCAGAACTGTAAGGAGTTCATGTGTGCTGCTTAGGCCACCCGTTTACAGGGTTTTGTTCCACAGCCTGAGCTTAGACATGTGCCGAACTCTGTATGGACACGTGGTGGCCACTTCCTCTCATCGAATTCCACCCCGAGGTGCGGTGCGCTGAGAGCCCTGCTGAGAGGTCCTGATGCCGCAGCCTGCTGGGCGGCGTGGTGGGGGTGCCGGCTGCATTCTCCCCACTGAGGGCCCTGAACAACTGCAGGAGCAGCGGCGGGGGCAGCAGGGCTCACCCTGGCCTTCTGCACCCCACATAGCCTCCCTCTTTAGAAAATAGAGGGGCCTGGGCTAGAGAGAGGCTGTAGCCTCTCCAGCTCTCTAAGGCCGTTTGAACCCCGGGGCGCCTCAGGAAGGCTCTGCCCCCACAACTCCCGCCCCTGTGGCAGCTTCCGAGAAGGGCCATTATGACTGCCTGAGGGTCGCCTGCCTGAGGACCCTCTGGTGCTCCTGCTGGACAGCCCATGAGTGCCTGTGGGCTCTGTGCTGCACCCAGGCCAGGGCTGGCACTGCCCCACAGAAGTGGCGCCATCCAGCATGACCCGCAGGTCACCCACAGGTCACCCCTCACCCCTTCCAGCCCATGCAGGAACCAGGGAAGCCAAGGTTGCTTGTGAGGGATGATGAGGGAGGTGTTTTCTCCGGGAAACTCTGCACTTCTCTGCTGCCATCTTGAATAACGCAAAGAACTCACACTGGGAAAGCATATGTCCCATTTCTGGCGCTGTTTCCCACGCAGAGACTACTGTGTGTGGCCTGCTTGGTGACCCGCTTTATAAAGGGTGAAACTGAGATTGAGAGAGGTTTCAGAGTTGGGGTCTTTCAATCAGACTAGCCCGCTGAGGCGTGTCTATGGGGGTGCTATTCAGTTTTAAGAACTGGTAGGTAGCCAGGTTTGTTGGCAGCTGCCTGTAATCCTAGCACTCTGGGAGGCTGAGACAGGAGTATCACAAGCCTCGCCTGGGTAACGTGCTAAGACGCTGTCTCAAATTTTAAAATGGCTGGATAGGTAGGGCAGTGGGAAGGCCCCGGGTTCATCCAGTATTAGAGAGAGGAAGGAGGAGGAGGAAGAAGAGGCAAAGAGGGGACGGAGAACTAGTAGAACTGGAATTCAGTCCCAGAGGTGGACATGTGGTCACACGGCAGGGGCTTTGTCACCCGACTATCCAGGGCCAGTAGGACGCATCCTCCCCAGACGCTGGCTTCCTAAGAAAATTTCACTTCTGCAAAGAGGGTCTGTATTCTGCTTAATTGACCTATGGAGCATATGTATGGATAGTCTGTTCCTTCCCACTGGTGCGAGGCAGGATTTTTAGCCTCATCCATTCTGGATAATGTTTTGACAAGATAACGCTTTGCTGTACTCGGCTCCCCTGTGTATTATGGGATATCTGCAGCACTCTGACCTCTGCCCACTAGAGGCCAGTAGCAGCCATGGTCCTGACAGCCAAGTGTCTGCAGACCCTGCCAAATGTCAAGGTGGGGAAGGGACGGTGCAGCCCTGGGTCAGGAACCACAGCCCACTACTTACCCCACCTGCTGCTGAGGTACTCTGAGGTCACCCCAGCTCAGGCTATGATGACCGTGACCTCCTTTACAAGCCTTCTGGGGAGCAAAGCTGGCGTTTCTGCAATGCCGGTACCTGGGATCAGCTGTTGGGCTCAGGCTGTGCCACCAGCCTGGCTGGCTGGCTTGTGTTCTGTCTCTCTGATTTTCCGTAGTGGTTGGACCAGTTCTCACTCTTCCAGCCAAGAATCCCAGTGGCTCTACATCCTTGTGAAGCTGGAGTTCCACTGCTGAGCATCCAAAGGCTGGGCCTGACTCACCTTTTGGGTGTCCAGTGTCCAGCGTGGCTTGGAAGTCACACACAGAGCACGCCAGTGCTGGGTGGACAGCGGCGTGACATTCTGCACTCCCAGCCTCACAGATCTTGGTCTTGGTGGCTAAGAGGCAGTCGCTTCTTGGGGGTTGCACCCTCCTGTGTTGGTGATAAAGCCCTCTATCCCCACTGTAGCAGCTCCAGGGCTCGGGAGCAAGGTCACGTATTCACTTTCTTGGTGTGTTGTGTCCCCCGACATGGCTGTCAGAGCCGAATGTCACAGCTGTGACTCAAAGGTGTGCTGGACCTTGTTTCCAGCTTGGTCATCTGGCCAGACCTGTCAATCAGACAAGAATCTGTTCTCCTTTTAGGCTGAGTCTGTGCTTCACCACAAGTGTGGCTCCTTTTCCTTTTAAAAATAGGTTTGCCTGCTCCACCAGTGCTGCATTACCCCAGAGGCAAAGTGTGTCCATGGCAGACACAGTGTCTTCTGGGCTTGCACCCCCCCATTGGGGATTGAACCCAGGAGCTTCATACTGCCTACATTCCTAGACCTTTTTGTTATTTTGAGACAGGGTCTCACTAAATTGCTAAGTTGCCCAGGCTAGGCTTGAATTTGAGATCCTCCTGCCTCAGCTTCCCAGCATGCTGAGCTGACAGGCCTATGCCCCCACACCTGGTTCTCCCTAGCTTTTGGTGAACACAGATTCCACCATGATGTTATTCTCATTATGGTCATCGTTTTGGCTTGAACCATCTCCATGCTGTCATCTATGTTGCTTTATACATTTAGCATCTTCCCACATATGATCTCACTGTGGTCCTCCAGTTACTCTGTGGCAGAGTGATGAGTATCCCTCCTTCAACGAGGAGGTGAGAAAACAAGTATGGCGGTACATGGAGATCATCGGCTGCAGTAACTCAGATGCTCGTGTAGAGGGCGCTCTTTCCACCACAGCTTCAGACCTGCCATCCTGGCTGCACAGGAGGCAGAAGCGGAGCCATCGCAAATTGGAGGTCTGCCTGGCAAATTCAGCAAGAACTTGTCTCACCCTAAAGAAATAGGAAGGGCTGGGGAGGTAGCTTGGTGCTCCCTGGGCTTAATTTCCAGTACTGTAAAACAATAACACCAAATGTGGACCTTTCCCCCAAAATTGAATTTAACCTCACATTTTAAACAACGGTGGAAATGTTAGTCGAGTCAATGTTCATTTCCAGGTTTCTGTCTTGGTCCTATGGGTTTAGATTCCTTCCCCCCATTCAAGGCCCCTGCATATGGAGGGCCATATGCTGGGTGGGGATCCGAGGGAGCGGGTCCCGCCCGCTGTGCCAGTTCCAGCAGCCAATGTCCGGCTGCTTGTCACCTGCCTCCAGCCCCTAACAAACCTCACCATTCCACGAGCTCTTCTGGGGCTACTCACCCATTCTCTGTCACTTCTGTGTCTTATTCAAGGGCTGTAGAAATTTCCAGATGCCACTGGGGCTTGCTGAGGACAGAGATGGAAACAAGCCTGACCCTCTTTGCACCCCCCATAGCCCCAGAGTGAGGAGAAAATCTTCAGGACCTTGTGGCCACCCATGAGTGTGTCCTTAAATTTACTGCACTGGTATAAATGTCCCCTCTAACATTCCTGTTCACATTTGGCCCCTGCCAGGTGTGGTGGTGCATGCCTGAATCCCAGGCAGGAGGATTGCAAAGGCCCAGTGCAAAGGCCCTCGTTCAGTCCCCAGCACCACCAAACAAAACTTAATGGCTATGGTGATATATTAAGAGACAGGACCAGGAGATTTGGGCATGAAGGCTTGGACCTTGTGAACAGATTAATCCATTCACGGGTTCTCTTGAGAGTGGGTCTGTCATAAAAGCCAGTGTGGCTCCGTCTCTTGGATGTGTCCCTCTCACTATGTGCTGCCCTGGCAGCGTCCGCACCAGCACAAAGGCCCTCACCACACCCAACCCCTTGACCCTGGACCTCCTGGCCTCCAGAACCAGGAGCCAAATCAACCTCTCTTCTGTGTAGATGACCTGCTGTGGCATCCGGGACAGCAACAGAAGCCGACTAACACACACCTGGTGCTGTTGCTCTTGTCTTGCTCTAGGCCTGGGCTGAGAGAGGAGGGAAGGTGGAGGGTCCCCGTTAGGACTAAGCTCATCCGCCCAGCCCATGGAATCGCAACCTCCAGAGCCAACTTCAGCCCCGCCGTGTGGTTCCTAAAAGGTTAGTTTTCCTCACATGAAATGCATTGCCTCTTAAGATCATTGTCCACTCTTCCGAATGTTCTGTCTGTGGAGTGTCCACGTGTGTCACAGGTTGCCGAGGACACTGTTGCCCTTCCTCCTGACCTGCTGCCCCAGCGGAGGGGCTAGAGCCTGCACCTGAGGGCTTCCCTGGGCTCCTTTGGTCTAGCCCACCTCTGAAGGGGGTGGCACTCCCCGGAAATGACAGGACCCAGGTATCAACAGGCAGTGCCCAGCCTGCAGTAAGGGTGCTGAGCTGTGGGTGGGGGGCCTGGACCCCACCCTGGGGTCTGATGCAGCTGAGAGGAAGGCGGCACCTGCCGTTGTAGAGACCCTTAATCCAGGTCACATTCATGGGGCATCACAAGGGGCCGGGGAACACGGCACCCGCTGCCATACTCTCCCGTGCCCATGCCAGGCACAGCCACACAGTCTTCCGAAGGAGCAGAGCTGCTGCTGTTCTGCTGTCCCTGTGACCTGTAGAGCTGAAGTGGGTCCTGCTGTCCCCATGGTCCTTCTGCACCGTGGGGTGTGCATTCTACCCTCTTTTATAGCAACAGTGTAACCTGCTTTCAGGCTGAGAATCCCACCAGGGGCGGTGCGGCTTAGCACCCAGCCCTCTTATACTTAACCATCTTGGGAAAGCAAGGCAAGCTGTGTACGGAGGTGGCACCAGGTGGGCACCGGGCCCCAGCGGCGGCCCCACACTTCACCCTGCCTGACGTTGTTGCACGTCATATGGCAGATTTGGAAACTGAGACGTGGAACTGGCCATGCCACCTCTGGCACTGTTCTCAGGTCCCCCCGAGGGCCCCCAGATCAGGGAGCAGTGAGAGTGGCGGCCCTCGGGCCCCTCTGAGCACCATTGCACAGCCCTGGGGTGGGCTGAGGAGCACAGGGCTTTAGGAGCTGCGCCTGTCGGGTTAATAACCCTTAGCTATTGTGGGCTGGTCAGGCCCCCAACTCCCAAATGAGTGGACGGCAAAGGCTTAAATAAAGTGTGACAATTGAAATGATTTTAGGGTTCCAGGAGGGTCTAACCCACTCGTACAGCACTCAAGATGCTCTGCGTTAAGACAACAAAGACTTCTCTGTGCAGCCCATATTTAGTAGGTTTTCAAACAAAGGAGGGTACTCAAGAAAACACGGGAATCTCGCAAGACCTTGGGAAATACTTTCCCGAGTAGTAAATTATGTCAATCAGGAGAGCGACCTTACCTTTAGGCCGGCATTTATTGTGGGAGTGTGGAGCCTGCAGCTGCAGGGTCCTTGTAGTTAATTGGGGTTAGAGCCAGACTTCCTCAGCTGTGGCCTTACCTTTTCCTTTGAGGCATCACAGCTTCACAGGCCAATACAGGCCTCAGCAGGGACCAGTGACTCACATAGGTTCACTTACTATGAGTCCACTGCCCACCTCCAGACAAGGTGGCTAAACTTCAGACAACTCACAGGTAACATGGGAAGCCAAGTGGTTAACATTAAATTCTACTCAGAGCCACTTCATAGTGGTCTCTAACATGCACCTGGCACTGCAGTGTGCCAGCTCGGCCACCCTGTTCTGTGGGATTATACAGGAGCTTGTGCTGCCAGGCACAGCCCCACCACTGTGCTGGAGGGGATGAGGCTTTGAACTCACCTCAAAGGACTGGGTAGGACTCCAGAGAGGGGGGCTAGAGCTTAAACTTCTCCCAGCCTGAGTTCCATCACTTGCAAACCAGGCACTGACCCTCCACTGCCATATCCAGCCCCTTGGGGCCCACTGGGCCAGGTTCCCTGTGGCCTTTGGGAATTCAGCAGAGAGCAACGTACTGAGCTTGTGGTCCTCAGTCCCCACCCTCCAGGAGCTCACTGGTGGGCTGGGACAATAGGGGAGCCCAACAGGGCTGGGAAAATACCTTGCAGTCACAGAGCAACATCTACGAGGGCCTGAAAGGGAAGCAGCCCTTCGTGAGGGGCAGAGGGAGCTCAGACTTCAGAGCTCCCTGCCAGGAGGCCCAGCTGAGAGGACCCAGTGGAGAAACTGCACCCGGCTCCTGTGGCTGCCACAGAAAGTGTGGGAGGTCAGGTTCAAGGAGGGACGAGGCTGCTGAGCCCTGGGAGCCTTGCATGTGGGCCACAGACACCCTGACAAGATTCTGAGCAGCAGAGGCAGGAGGATATGCTCAGAGGCAGCTGCAAGGAAGCAAGCAAGAGCAGAAAGCAGCTTGGCCTGCACAGGAGCAGCCCAGAGGGAGGAAGAAGCCAGAGAAACAACCCAAAGCCCATGAGGCCAGGCTGATTGGAGGAGCAGGACAGAGGGTCCACCAGGACACTGCTCCATGGTCAACACCCAAGTGCCTGGCATATGGGAGACATGCAAAAATCATTGCTGGGCAAAGGAACAATTGAGTGAATGATCTTAGTTCTAAACCATGCCTTGTCGTGAAGAACAGATGAAATATTCACGTAAAAGCACTGGAAACTTGCATAGATTCACAAAGTGGTTCAGCTACTGAAACACAGAACCAAAATAGCAATGCCTACATATCTGGCTGGAGACAGTCTGTGTAAGCATATGGGAGGTAGTAGGGCAGCTTCACAAGCATCTAAAACCCAGGCTCTTTATGCCTTTCTCTACCATCTTCCATACATGGTTTCTGTCTCATGGCCCAATGGAGCTGCTCTGATTCCTGCTACTACATGTGCATCCCACCCATCTTCACCATGTCTGTTTTCCAGCCAGTGATAAAGGAGAAGAACATGCACTTCCCTTTAATGGCACAGCCTAAAGCTGTACACATAACTTATAATATACTGTTGCACAGTATTGAGTTATAAGACCACACTCAGCTGCAGGAGAGCCTGTAAATGACAGTCTTCATCTGATCAGTGATATTCCCAGCTAACGCTGAGGGATCTACCTCTTCAGGGAGAAGGGAGTGTGGAGATTGGGAAGCAAGCACCTTGCCACCATTCTTGTCATCTGAGGCCCACACAGTGAATTGTAACCCTTGCCAAATTTGGATGACCTCCACATGGGTGTTGTTTCAGTGATGTTTTGCCTTTTCTGTATGTGATAATAATGCAAAACCAGCTCCTGTCCAGATGGCACCTGTGCACTTAGACTGAAATGGGGAACATCTGCCAAAAGGTGATCTAAGTAATAGGATTTTGTGTTTGTTTCATGATGAGGAGTCTGAAGCACATGCTTCCAGCATAACAACAGCAACTCACTCAGGCTAGGGCCTTCTCCTCAGGATCTCAAAAGAGTTGCCACAGCTCCAGCTGTCACACCGTCCTACCACTGCATCCAGAACCAGCTTTCTTAACCTCAGCACTGTGGGCTTTTGGGGCTGTATAATGTTTTTAAGGGCCTAGCCTGTGTACTCACTATAGGATATTTGGCAGCATCACTGGCCTCCACACACTACATAACTCCCCAAGGTTGTGATAACCAAAAATGCCTCTAGATATTGCCAACCATCTCACAGAGGAGGCAAACAAAAGTGTCCCTCATTAAGAACTGCTGGGCCAAGGCAGGGGGAAGGCAAGGGAGTGTTCTCTGGGTGCAGCTTCCTGTCTCTAAGGGACACAAATTGTCCCTAAGGGTGTTAACCCGGAAGTCCTTGCCCACTGGGGAACCCTGGCTTGTTGGGTGTTTTCTGCTGACATCTGTCAGGCTCTTTGTGGAGGGTTTTACCACACGGATATGATAAACTGTCACATCGACACTGTGTAGAGATGGTCTTCACCCTTCCCTAGAGAGGAAGACTTTATGGTTGAGAAAAGTTAAGCCACAAACCCCAGCTCACAGCTCTGGTACAGAGCAGGGTGGGCCCCAGGGCCTCTCAGGCTCCATGATGAAAAAGAAACCAGCAGAAAAAATCCCAGTTCCAGAGCATCCTGGCCCCGTTGTCTCACAGAGCACAGAAGGCTCAGCAGGGCTCAGGAACAATCTCAAATAACCCAGGAGTTACTCTGAGGCCACCTCCAAGTCCACGGCTGGGGCTGAAGCAGGAAGGTTCCCTGCAAGGGCAGGAGGTCATCTGTGAGGGGTAGTGTGGAGAGATGGCCAGGTGCCCTCAGGCCCTGGAGGTCTGGAAGGAGCTGGCTCTTCCCAGTCACCTCTCCAGGTCCCATGGCTACCACATTCCCTCCCGGATCAGAAGGATTTGGACGGGGGCTGGTATGTGGCCCAAGCTAGGTAAAAGAGATTTGGTATTACCAGGCCCGTCATCTGACTGCTCCCTCCCTCCCTGTGACCAGCAGTGTGCGGAGTGTGGAGGCATCACGTCCTCCAAGGCTCGGTGTGATCACACTGACCTTGCAGGCGGAGGAGGGTACGGTTCTCGTTTTATGAGTTTCATTTGCATTTCCTGATAAGGAGTGAAACAGCGCTAGCTCAGATGTTTATAGCCATTCTGGAGAGCTTCTTTGTGAAGTGCCTGTTCCAATAACACTTTATACCCCTCATTTGCATAAATTACATACTGTCCCATGGTGCATCTGGCCCTTTCCGAGGAGAGTTTGCTCTTCCTTCCTGCTCCAAACTCAGGCATCTTCAGCCCCCCCCCTTAGGGACAGCTCTGGAATCCACTGGGAGACGTTTGCCCCCCTGAAGTCTGTCCCAGGTTCTTCCTGTTTAAGATATTTTAAAAGGCCAGGTGTGCATGTGTGCACAGACATGTGTGTAGCTCAGGGGACAGCTCTTGGCCAGCATAAGCAAGGCCCTGGGCTCCACCCACTCCACTGTGAAGGGCAGGATGGAGGTGGGCAGAGAGAGGAAGAAAGGCTAATCATGCCATTCCATGTACAGTGATCTGTTTTGAAATTCAGAGACCAAGAAGCCTAAGCTGTCCAAGGTCAGGGACCCTGCGTGAGCTTCAGGTGAAGGGTACATGTGACCGTGGCATCACTGAGCAGTGTGGGCCTCTGCGTCCAGGGGCGAGGCTCGCTTCCCTTTCCCTAGGGCCCTGCTCAGAACACAGAGTCCTCCGAGGCAGGTTATAAACTGCGTTAGTCCAAGGGGAGAAAACTCACGCAGCGCACACGGAGAGTAATCTGGCTAAGTGAGGGAAATTAATCAGTGATGGTAGATGGCATCTGGCGGCTTCTGAAATAGGCAACTGTGTGTGTGTGTGTGTGTGTGTGAGAGAGAGAGAGAGACAGACAGACAGACAGAGACAGAGACAGAGACAGAGACAGAGACAGAGACAGAGACAGAGACAGGAATGTGACTGAGGGCTGTTACACCTGAGGCTTCTGCGAGCCATATAAACTTTGAACTTGAACTTCCCTAGAGTGGAGGCCGGGCCCTCAACTCAGCCCACTGAGTAGGTTCTTGATTCTCATCGTGGAAAAAGAATTTCCTGGTGTGTGGGAGGCGTAGGCAGATTTATCAGGCAGAGTTAGAACAGAGAAGGAGGCTAGGAAAAGCCTCGGGCCAGAGTACCTGCAGGGGCTTCCTCCGATGCAGTGCAGGGGCTCAGAAAGCAGCTCCCAAAATCACGCAGTGGCTGAGGTGGGCCAGAGGGCGGGAATCACTGTCTCAGTTCTGATTGCCAGAGCTCTGGGGGAAGCCCGCTTTCCTGAGGGGCACTCGTCTCCCGGGAAATGACGGCTTTGCTGGGCAGGGGGCTGCTGCGGTTCCCATCGCCACTAAGTAATGGGTCCTGCTTCGGGGAGGTGAGCTCTCTCCAGGGTGGTACGCAGGGCTCTGCTTTCCTCAGCACCCTGGGTGACTGGAGGTTTGGAGACTTCTAGGTGTCACCCCAGGGGGCTGGAATTGGGTATTGTGAACCATGACAAAGGAACATCCGCAAATCCTGAAAATTATTTAGCTGCTCCTACCTCGGTGTCCCTGTCTTGAAAGGGGATGTGCAAAGCTAAGTTTGGGGGAGAGTCAACCTTGCCTGAGGGCTCCTCCTGCAGTAACTAACACGCCCCCTGCTGGCTGGGCGGGGACCTGGCCACACCCGAAGTTTTCAGGTGGTAAGAGAGACCCAAAGGATGAGTTTGTCTCTTTTCTGCCTTATTACTTTTATCCTGCCTCAGGCGGCCTCAGATCCGTTCTTGAACATAATCAATGCAAGAAAGGAAGGAAGAAAGAGAGAAGAAAGTTTAACAACATCGAACTAATTTAGACTAATTTGAATCTCGGTTGGATTATTCTGGATAGCGTGCCAGAAAAAGAACTCATTCATAATACATTCAAAACCTCTTTTTAAAAGTTCTTTCCCCAGCTCAGACACGGCGCTGCACACTGTAATCCCAGCACTTGGTAGGCTGAGGCAGGAGGAGTGCAATGAGTTTGAGACCAATCTGGGCTACACAAGAGTCCAAGGCCAGCCTGGACTCTATAGTGAGACCCTGTCTTCACCCCTCACCCCACAAAAACATTCCTTTCCTAGTTCTTTCATCAGCGCACAGCAGTGTCACGTAGGACGTTTTCCTCTGCTTTCACACTCAAAGAAGGTGAAACAATGATCTCTCATTCAACTTCACATGTCTTTAGCTCTTTGATTTTTGACCCATTCCTTACTGGTTTCATCATTTTTTGTCTAGTCTCTCCCTATAATTCCCTCCTTTCTGCTGTGACCGATGCCTCCACATCTCCTGGTCCTTGTCATTGGTCCCCATCCGCAAGGAAGAGGCCAAGGAATCGAGCAGCTGAGACGCCTTCTCAAGGGTAGAGCCTGTCTTATGGGTTACGCCTGTCTTCCCAGTACTCTGGGAAGCTGAGGCAGGAAGATCAAATTTGGAGCCCATCCTGGACAACTTAGTGACTTAGTGAGACCCTGTTTTGAAATAAAAAATAATAAAGGCTTGCGGTTGTAGCTCAGTGCAAAGGCCCTGCATTCAGTCCCGGGGGGTGGAGAGAGAAGACCACACCCATTGAATTCCCTTCAGGAAGGAAGAGGAAGGAGGTCATGCCTCCTCTCGAGCCTGCCTATCTTAACCCTTGTCACCCTTGGCTCTGGGTCCACACAAGTCAGTATAGTTTTGAGCTTTTTATGAAGGGAATAAGTAACTTTCAGGGTGGAGGAGGTCTCTCTTACTTGAATCTTGCAAGTTAGGACATTCAGTGCCTGACTGGCGTGGCAGCTGGTACTTGGGCTTTCTCTGTGCTGAGGACTAACGACGACAGGGCAGGGACTGTGGGAGGGTGGGAGGGTCGCAAGGTTTGATGGTTTCGGGAGGACTCAGCATGTCATTGCATTCATGGTGGTGAGTTACTGCTGCTAAGGCAAATGGGCAAAATCAGCAAGGGGCAGAGGCTGGTGTGAGCAATGGCAGGAGGCAGAGACCAGCCGAGACCACCAGGCTTGTGTACATTCCACGCCAGGGATTTACTGTGCCAGGTGCAGGCAGACAGAGGGCGAAAAGCCCACCTCTATGGAGCAAAGAGAAGCGGGCTTTTTAAACAGGGCTTGAAAGAAGGCAAGGGACATTAGGCGGGAAGATCGTAGGAAACCTCAGTGGTCAGAGTTCTCAGGTCGTCTCTGCCTCAGTGGGCAAAATCCTTGAGGTGTCCCACACAAACGTGTGGGTGTCTTCAGATGTCCAGGTGCTCGGAAGATTCCACGCTCTGTCTTACCTCTTTTATGACATCCTGCGTCTGCCAAGAACACCGGTGTTGAGCTAAGAGCAAGGCCCCTGCCGGCAGACAGCTTGGGTGTTGGGCGAGTCGTGTCCAAATGAAGCCTTACAACTGGCCGGTCTGGCAGAAATGGGGCACATGGTCACAGAGCCCCTGTCCAGGGTGTTACACAGGGCACACGTCACTTCCCCAGTGTGAGCTGTAACAGCACATGTGACCTGTCATCCCTCAGGGAGGCTCATCAGCACCCTGATTTTTCATCCGGATTGTTCATGTTGGCACCTTCTGCCTGGCATGTGTTACCAAAAGGGAACGCAAGCAGTATCCTCGGGGCAAACACTTCCAGGGCAGGGAGCTGCTCTGCCAGGAAGCAGCAGGAGCCCTGGAAGACCTGGAGTCCTGCAGCCCTGGACCCCGGACCCTGGAGCCCACAATCCCAGATCCTGTGCAGCCCGGCCGGTAATCAGCAAGGACAGCAGCAGCCTGTGTAGCATTAATGACCCTCTGGCAGCCCCAAGCAACTGTGCGTTCATCATCCCCACTTGGAGAACACAAGGCTCAGGGGGGCGGGGAACTTTTCTCTGAGAGCCAAGCAGTGGTATAGCCCGGATGTGGCATATGCGACATTATAAAGTGTGACATTCTCAGTGGCCACGCTGCCTCCCATGCCGCCATTGTTTCCAAACCTAACTATCAAAGAGTCAACATTTACAGAGGCTTTTTGATGCACCGGCCCTATTTTGACCGTTTCTCCTACACTGGTTCACTGAAGCCTCACTCTGAGATTTGTGCTTGTTACCCTTATTACCTCACCTTGTGCTGGTTACCCTTATCACCTGTCTTACAGGGGTTACCTGAGGAAACTGAGGCATGAGATATTGAAAAATGTACTCGAGGTCATAATAATCCTGGCCAAGCCCTGGAGTTCGGTCCGGACATTGTACTGAGGCTTTCGCATGCTCATCAAAGCTCTGAGGTCACTATGGAATCTTTATAGGACAGGTCTGCAACAGCCCCTGGATCTGAGGAGAAGGATTTGGGGATGGCTGTGTTTGGAAGGGGGCTGAGGTTTGTATAGGACTTGACCTAAGCGTGAGGAGGTTCCGGTTGTTCGTATTAAAGAAAGGGGGGAATCCTCCTGGGGGAGTAACTGCCATTTTCATTCCATTTTATAGCTGAGACTCAGACACAGAACACATCCGAGGCCCCAGAGCACACAGGCAACTCTCTTTCCCAGCGAGCGTACTTGTCCCGAAGTTACCTATGGGCCGGCGTGCCTCTGCAGGGCCAAGATGAACTGGAGATTAATCTTCATGGCGCAAGCCCGGTTTAAGGAAGGAATCAAAAGTTCCAGGAGATGCCAGGCACATTGGCATAATCCAAGCTACTTGGGAGGCTGAGGCAGGAGGACTGCAAGTTTGAGCCCAGCCTGGGCAACTTAGTGAGACTCTGTCTCCAGTTAAATATATAACGAAGAGGTTGGAGTGCTATTCAGCACTCCCTATCTTCATTCTACTATACTGCAGGGAAGAAAGTAAGAGAAAAAGAAAGAAAGAAAGAAAAGATAGATTCCAGTTCTACAGAAGCTGGGCAGCAAGAGGCAACGTCTCACCAAGTCCAGAGACAGCCAAGCAAGGTCTCCAGCCTCAGGTCTCTGATGAGCTTCCAATGCAAACTGCCTGCTTCCGGTGGAGGAGCTGCACTCTGTATGCGTTCCTCCTCCTCTCACACACCTCCCCTGGCTCCACCCACCAGAGCAGAGGACTTCTGGGGAGCAGGGGCTCCTTGGAGTTCTTATCTGCGAAGGAGATGGAGTGGAACCAGCTGTGGCTGCAGAGGCCGAGACATTGTCTATCCAAGCCCTGAGTGTCAGACTCACACCCTGGAGGACCGGCTGCAAGGACCAGGTCAGAAGGCCCTGAGCCTGGCTCTCGGCCACGCCGTGGCCTGTTCCTGCTCCTGGATACTATGTAGCCATACACACTGTGCCTGTCCTGAAGTGCCAGTTTGTGAAACATGTTCCCTGCACTAGAGAGGCCACCACAAGCATTGGTTGTGCACATTCTACAAAGCAGGGCTTGCTCTGTGTTTGCATGCTAACAACGCAGTGTCACGGGGCGTAGAGCTTGCTTTTGTAGCAGAATCGATGCTTGTCGAGAGCAGCAGGGATTCTTAAGGAGACGCTGAAGTTTTCCTGTTACATTTTCTTGTGCTTTAGACAGAAACTGAACCCAGAAGCAGGGCCTACCCACTGGGATTTGCAAAGCACTGAAGCTGCAGAACCCTCTCACCAGCAGATACGCACACAGAGCTCTTGGAAGCCCGTGCCCAGCTGGTGCAAGCGGCCTCTCTCCAATCCTAGGGAACTGAGGATGGCAGGCAGCACCGTGACCTTCTAGACAGGTTGTTATGGTTTACATCTGGATGTCCCCAGAGCTGCTTGTGATCACAGAGGGGACCTTTGGAAGGTGGTTGGATTATACAGGCATTGTAGCTGACTTGCTAGGAAGAGGAACCCTGTCAGGACAGCTGGGTCATCAGGGCAAGGATGGAACCTTACAGTGTCCTTCCCGGCTCCTCCCTCGGCCTTCTCCACTTCCTGGCTCCTGTGGTGAGCAGATTGGAGCACTTTTCCATCCATGCCCCGCTGCCATGCCTTCCTGCCTTAGAGCCAGTCAGCTGTGGATTATAACCATGAGCACAGATGAGCCTTTCTTTCCTGTCTTAGTTACCTTTCTCTCATTGCTGAGACAAGACACCCGACACCCAAAGTTAAAGCGGGAAAGGTTTATTTGGCTCACACAGTTTGTGGAGGTTTCAGTCCACCATCAGTGTTATGGCTGATACATTGTGTCAACTTGGGGAGTCTAGAGGTTTGGCTGAGTGACTCAGCAGTTCTGCATCTTGGGGTAAAAAGGACATGCCCTTCTGGGAAGTTGTTTGTTGTGTTAATTTGAGAAGTTTAGAAGGTTAACTGTGTGACCCAGAAGGGAGCCAGGGTGCTTACTTTGTATTCATCCTCAACCTGTGGAAGAGGAGGGCATGCAGAGGGTGTGGGTGTAGAGGACCACCCCCACCCCCCAGAGTGGGTAGACTGCATTAAAAAAAAAAAGGAATGGAGGAAGGACCGGCTGCTGGTTCTTCAGAGGAGCTCCAGTCTCCTCCCTCAGCTTGGTCCTCTCCTGGCTTCTGGTGCAGACTGTTTGGCTTCTGCCTGGGACTCTTGAGCCTTCTGGTGTTGGCTTTCCAGCTTTCATCCTAGATTCTTCAGCATTCTGTCCCAGACCCATCAGCCCTTTGATACAGACTTGCACGGACACTGCGGTGAGCTCCAGGCCCAGGGCTGGGCTCTTCAGTCTCCACTGTGCAGACACCCTCTGCACGCTTCCTCATCCAACCCTGTAGCTGACCACTGTAAGCCAAACTTGTAATTTCTTGTACATTTGTATATCTTGTGTTGTATCTGTTTCTCTAGTAAACCCCAACTGATACAATCAGCTGGCTCCAGGGCAGGGAGGCTTCACAGAGAACAGTTCATGGTGCCCTCAAGATAGCAAAAGCACAGGGAGATAGCTCAGTGGCACAGTGCCTGCCTGGCAAGCTCAAGGTCCTGAGTTCGATTCTTGGTACCAAAGGAAAAAAAGCAAAAGCAACATGGAGGAAGATTAGACTCTTTCTGTCCCTTATATTGTATGCAGGCTCCTGCCCTAGGACTACACCTGCCGTGGGTGTGCACTCACACCCTTCATCCTAGCCAGAACTACGCCCACCAATCAGTGGACTGATCCATGATCCCTTGTGCTTGCCTTCATGATCTACTTTTATTTTTATAAAATTTTATGACACATGATAAGAGAATAACAATAGTTTAGTCTAAGTCCCAGACCTTGAGTAACTATGTGGAAGATAATGATACACAGTGTACCACGATCGGCTTTTCTCGGAGCCGCACACGCCCTCCCTTGGAGAGAGCAGCAGCCTCTTACTACTCTCCACGTTCCCGGTTTCTGGGCAGTGTCTGGGACATCGCAGACGATTAATCATTATTTGTTGAACTCATAGGACAGGACTGTTACCTCCTGGAACTTTCTGACTCACTGAAAAGCGAAACACATGGCTGTGAATCTTAATAAGATGTGAGACCAGCCATAACCTCATCCCAACGCTCGTCCTACGACCAGCTAATGTTATCACAGTTAATCTGCCTTGAAGCGGCTGTAGGGCTACTTCGAACAAACAGGCAGAGAGCTGGCAGTAACCCTGTTCCTGTGGGTCAGCTGGCCTCTGGTAAAGGTCCAGGGGCAGAGGGGTTCTTCTTAAAGGCTAGGTTTGAATGACTACTTAATTCCCAAACAGTAGGTGATGGGCCCTCAACAAGGCGTCCCTTAGAATATTTTGGCTCAGATGGAATACAAAATGGTTGCCTATGGCTTGCACACACCGAGAATTGGGTTCTGTGTGTGAGAAATGCAAGGGTGGGTGGCTCTCTGGAGACACAGGAGGTGAGCAGACCTTGCCGCCCTCCATCTCTGTGCTCTGCCTTCTGCCTTCCTCCGTGGCCGTTTCATTCTTTCTCTGCCTGGGAGCAGGGTGGTGCCAGCAGCTCCCGCGTAGGTCCTCACGGTGTCACATAAATAGGAAAGGCCGGGGCCCCCTGCTCCCTCACTGCCCCAAGTGCTCACCCCAGAACCAGCTGCCGTGGTCAGCGGGCTGTTGGTATTTCAAGGAGTCAGGGCTTTGGTCACCGCCTCACCCCGTCGGCAGTTCTCCTAGGCATCGGGGGCACTGTAATGCAAGAAAGATAAGTGGCTGGGGACAAAAGCAGAAACTGCCCCCAGCATAGACAGGCCAGTGGGTGGGAAGAGCAAAAGGGGGCCTGAGGGGCAGGGGCAGGCAGACATTTAGGAGTGATAGAAACGTGTTCCTCGGGCAGTGCCTTTTTCCAAGGCAGAGCTTGCTGCTCAGTCCTCTGGGCAGCCCTAGCACCGGCACAAGGCCAGCACACAGTAGGCAGGCAGGCTTCTGTGAACACATACATTCTTGCAGTCTCCACCATTTCCTTAGATGTCTAAGACTCACATCAGAGGGTGAAAGTTGACTTAGGATTTACCTTGATCACACAGCATCTTAGGGCCTGTGCCTGGCACACAGTAGGTGCTTAGCTGTTTGGTTTCTGATACCTTCATCCTTACACTGTGCACATCGAACCACCAGAGAAGAGAGTCTGTGGCCCTCTAACCTTCTTTCCATAGAGGAAGCACTGCCCAGTTCTTAAACATGGGGAAAGAGAGCAGTGGTGGCCATCTTAATCATAGTGACCCCGACTGAGTGCCTACTGGGTTCTGTGCCAGGCACATTCTTTCAGATCTTCCAACAACCCCTCAATGTAGGCAACATCCTCTTCTAGGTGGGCAGCTGAGGTGTGGAGATGGTAATTTGCTCATTTCCTTAGAGCAGGGCTTGACAAACTACATACGGCCCACCATTTGTTTCTGTAAATAAAGTTTTATCAGCACACAGGCATAACCTTGATGTCCAGAAGGCCTATAGCTACTTCTCACAGCCATGGCACAGTTGAACAGCTGCGACAGAGACAATGTGGCCAGAAAGCCTAAAATGCCTGCTATGTGCTGTCTGGCCCTTCAGAGAAAAAAATATGGCTGGATGAGAGAGGATGGGATTTGCATTTCAGGGCAGCCAGCCCGGGTGCTGAGCGGAGAATTGCTGGGAGCAGAGGCAGGGAGAACTGCTAGGAGTCTGCTAGCTGAGATAATCAGAAGCAAGCAGAGAACCATCTTCCTTGAGTCAAAGATCCCAGGAGAGCGGAGCTTGTCACTCTTTCTGAGAAGCTGACAGAAGAAGTTGACACCTGTCATGCTGAGGGGCCTATATGAGTGATTCACACCCTGAGCTGTGTTTCTGCTGTGAGGCGTGGCTGGGGGCCTGGGCATCCCCCATAGGCCTGTTTTCTGGAGTTGTCTCCTTTGGAGAATACAGGCAAGCACTTGCCTGTCAGGGGAGCTGGGCCCTGGGTTCCATCTGAAGCCCACACAGCTTCCAGGCAGCAGGCCCAAGATGGCCCAGGACAGGGGCTGCATGCTAGAGATGCTTGGCCCCTTAAAGAAGGCTTAGCATGTCTTCTTCTGCCAGAGATATGACCTGTGCCTCGGATTTCCTTTTTTGCCCTAAAATTTCTTGAAGCAGGTGCTCAGAGCAGACAGACAGTGATCAGGAGCAGACGGTGATCAGGAGCCCTCTGTGGGCAGAGCTGATCCTGCGGATGAAGCCCACTGCCCCCTGTCTGCCCTGCCCGCTCCTCTTGCTAGTGGAGAAGGCTGCCCCTAGGGCCAGAGCGCCATGTGGGGTAGTGGTAGCGGGGCTGGCACAGGCTCTGTCAGAGCAGTGTTGTCAAGGTGAGCAAGCCAGCTCCTGTCTGTGGCAGCCTTTCTGCCCCCTGTGGCTGCCAATTCACACTTCATGAGTGAGCTGCTGACTAATGGTTGCTCTATGAGTCAGAGCATTTTAGTGGCAAGTGGCAATTCAAGTCAAACTGGCTTCAGTACAAAAGGGAAATTATTGGTTTGGGTCGTTGAAAACTTCAGGAGTGGATTCTACTTCAGGTAAATCTGGATCCAGGAGCTCAAAGGGTATCATTAGAGGTCTGTCTCTATTTGCCTCTGGGCTTGGCTGTGCTCTGTGCTGGCTTTAATTCTCTGGCCCTCCCTCTCCTGTGGGGACATGGCTGTAAGCTCCTAGTTTACATCTGCTAGCTTGGCATTCCTAACAAAAATACTAATTAAGGCTGCTAATGAATTTATAGTAGCAGCCCTGGGATTCAGTGTCACTGGACTCAGTGGAGTCATATGACCTCTGCTGACCAATCACTGTGCCCAGGACAGTGCTGCATTCTCATTGGCCAAGGGTGAATCACATGCCCATCTCTGGGGCTGGAAGGGGGCAGCTCCGTCCAACTAGTGGGGACCTGGTATGCGGGAGGGGTAACTCTCCAGAGCAGTTTGGTGCCATGGCGCCAGGATGGGTATGACAAGCTGCGGAAATAAAGACGAGGACTGTGCTTGACATCTCTGAGAACAGAGCTAGGAGAACAGCATCTGTGAGCTGGACCAGCCTTTCGTGACACAAAAGATGGAAGTTACATATGAGAGGGCTCTGTGGACTGTCACCTGATAAGGCATCATCGGTGCAGGCTTAGGCGGGGGCGGTGAGTGTGAGGGGCTGGGTGTGCGTAGGGATCAAGAGTAGAAGGTGCCGTAGAGGCTCCAGGCGGGTAGGAGGAGGCGACTGCAGTTCCTTCGCTTCTTCCTCCCCTTACCCCTTCCTTCTTTCCCTCCCCAAATTTTGAGCGCCCTTTCCAAGCCAGGCATGCCGTTGGGTACCAGGGATAGGGCACAGAGATAATTAGGACAGAAAGATTCCCTGCCTCTTGGCGTGCTTGCCGTGCTGGGGGCCTAGAAAGCAAACAGATAAGCACGAAAAGGTCATTTTGGAAAGCCAGGTGCGGTGGCCCACGCCTGCAATCCCAGCACCCAGGAGGCTGAGGCAAGAGAATCACAAGTTTGAGGCCAGCCTGGGCTCCATAGTGAAAAGGAGCAATCTCAGAGCCAAGAGCTGGGAGGGTTTGAAGTGTGGCCAGCTGTGTTCGCTATGGTGTAGATCTAAATCGGGCCTGGGAGTGTGCTTGGAAGGGCGTGGTCTGGCCACAGCTCCTCCCTTCTCTGGCTGCTTCCTGGCTACCTTGAGGGGAGCCGCTGCCACTTCCGTTTTGGGATAGGTGGGGAATGGCCTGGACCCACCGAAACTGTAAGCCAAAGTAAACCTGTCCTCATCTGAATTGTGGGTGTTGGATATTTTGTCTCAGCAAATGAGAAAGCTGACTAATACAAACGGGGTGGTGAGGGAGGGCTGCTCTGAGGAGGGGATATTCGGGAAGAGAAGGCAGAGAACCGGACGGGAGAGGCACTGAGCCTGGTGACTCTGAGGCAATAAGAGCCCCCCCAGGACTTAGGAAACAGCCAGAGCACCCAATATGGGAGCATGTTAGGGACCAGGCGCAGTGCTTCCCCATGGATTTGGGATAAGGGGGTGGATCTGGCATGGCTGCCTGTGGGCAGAGGGCAGGCAGTGAGGACCAGGGAGCCAGTGGTGGCCAGCGGAGAAAGAGCAGGAGGAAAGATCCAGGTCCTTCAGTGCCTGCTCTGTGCCCCTGACCTCCAGAATGACCCTGTGAACAGACATGGTCCCATTTTACAGATGAGGGCATTGAGGCTCAGAGAAGTGGCTCAGGGCATGTGGCCTGAGTGCTATGGGCTGCTGACCCACAGGGGAGCTTGTGTTTGAACACAGGTCTTTGCAGTCTTGAACTCTCCCCCTCTGAGAGCTGCCAGTGGTGATGACCAAAATAAACTGTGCTCTGCCGCCCTGAAGGAGGAGCATGCAGTGATTCATCCCCCTCCTTCCCTTCCCGCCACCCTGCTTTCCTTTCTTACTTTCCACGTTTCTGAGCTGGCACCAGCTGGTATTTAAGTTGCCTGTGGCAGATGGGGGCGGGGGTGGGGCGAAGGGCGGAGGTTGGGACCTCCTGGCCACCGAGGCAGGCAGGAGCCAGGCCAGGTGCCCCCACTGAAGAAGGGGACAGGACACACAGCTGCATCCCCCGCTTCCCGGCCCTGAGGTCGTGGTGGAGCAGGAGAGCAGGACAATTTTCCTAGCACGTAAATGTCACTTTACTTCACGCCTTCCTTTTTTATCAGTGCGGTGGAAAGTGGCTGCTATCTCCAAAGGAACCGTCCTGGCTCCCTCCTCCAAATGCCACCAGTTGGTCCTGCGCAGGGCTTAATAGCAGAGTGTTTTTACAGCTTGCCCCACTCCCATCTCTGGATCCCGAGAGCATCTGAGCCAGGCACATAAGGGTGGCAGAAGACTGGTGTCACAAGTGCCAACGTCCTGCGTGATGGGTGCTCTGGGGGCACAGGGTGGGGGTGTGTGGCTCCCCATTCCAAGACTGGGCTCGGGGCTCCTGACTTGTACTTCAGAAGGAAGCGCCCTCCGCAGTGGGCATGTTGTAGCAGGTGGATGTCTGCAGATTTTCCCTGATGTCACTTGCAGACACCTCTACCCGTGCTTTGAGCCTTTTCACTGGAGATGAAATCACCCCCATTTTTAGGAGGGACCAAGTGACCCAGGCCTGGCCAATTAGCATATTCTTTCCTTGATCCGCCTGGTTGTTCAGATGTGAACAAGAGAATCCCAAGCCAGGCAGCAAGCTTTGGTCAGGGGCTCTGGTGTGAATGACTAGAAAAGAGAGGTCATCCTATCGGGAAGCAGTGGAATAGGGAAGGCGGGAACCAGGAACAGTTCCTCGGGGAGATTCTACTTCATCATGTGGCCCAAACACAGGAAAGCAAAGCTGACACCCCAGGAAGAGTTAGGGGAAGTGGGGTTGGGTGACCTGGCTTGAGCCCCTGGATTCAGCCATTTCTGAAGAGACTCAGTTTTGGGAGGTCGCGATGCAGGGACTCAAGACAGATGCTCAAAGTGCAAAGGGTAGAACTGGCTGCTGGGCCACAGCTGTCAATGGGTGGGTGTGTGTGTGTGTGTGTGCGTGTGTGCAGAATTCCGGGACCACAGAGTGACAGGGCCTCCGGGTCCCTCCCTTGCTTTAACAGAGCCTTGGTCCTCCAGGGTGGCTCTCAGGCCAGGGTCTGCTCTGCTGTGCAGCCCAGCATGGCGCTGTGACTCAGCAAGTGAGGACCGAGACAGAGCAGGCACCAGGGATGGACGGCCTCAGACCCTGGCGCTTCCTGTTGGTCCTTCAGTAACTGCGCTGAGCCATGGCCTGACCTTGCAGAGCTCCCAAGCCTCTCCTGAGAATAAGGATGTGGGCCCCAGGACTCCGTGTGGCCCTTGGCCTGGCACCCTGGAGGCAGGCGGTGGGGCATCTGCCAGCACTGGGTTATCCAGGCCCCTTGTGGGTGGGGTTTTGGGGGAGAGGGCAGCTCACAATTTAAAGAGAGAGTTCTATACGCAGATTGTTTCTATGTTTGTAGTTAAGGACAAGACAAGCACACGCCACAAAGGCACGCAGCTCTGTGTCTGAAGGTGTCTGACCCACAGGTGGCTGCAGGGAAGGCTGCCGGGAGGAGGGGTCTGTGGGGCTGCGTTTTGAGGACTGAATAGGAGTTGGCTGTGAGAGAACAGATGCTCAGCACCGACGGAGGTCTATGCTCAGCACTATACAGGCTAAGAACATACAAGAGCTGATCAAACAATACAGCGTATGTTCAAATAAAAAATTCTTATAGTAAATAACACATAAACACTAAAATACAGACCCTCCCTCCATACACATTTATCCCATTATTCTCACCACTTGCTGAGGCAGTTCCCAAAGCTTTCTTTCGTGAGTGTCTTTACCAGGTTTGATCAAAAATATGGTGAACCCTGCCAAATGTCGTCCAAAAGAAACACAGGCTCATACCAACATTACTGTGCCCCTCGCCCACCTGCTCCCCAGATCTGCCACTGCGCGACTTCTGGCTCTTCTCGAACTTCAGGTGACCATGAATACAAACTTTTTGTATCGATTTAAAACATCAAGGCAGCCACAACAGCACAACCAGGTACTCATGGCAAAGAACTTGCAGGGCTGCCTCGGACAGTGGTGGGCACAATGGGATACGCGTGCCCAGAGCAAGGGGGGCGTTCTGAGGGAAATGAATGGCGGTCTTTGGGCGCTGTCTCTCTGCATTCGCTTAGTTCTCAGGACGGCTCCTTCTGCAGCTCAGCAGGCAGGCTGTTCACGGTTCCCAGCCTGGGCCCACGCGCTCGGTGAGGCTGTGGCCTGGGTTCCCATGGGTTCCAATTGGCCAGACCCGAATCCAAGTGTAGCCAGACCTTAGGGAGGCCTGGCCCCCTCCAAGTTCCAGAGAGGGGAAGCTGGGGTTCTGCTGTGGCAGAGGGGTGCTGTAAACACTGGGTGGGATTGCTTTGCAGACCATGATTTGTGCAGTTAGGGAAATCCCAGCAATGCAGGGGCAGAGGGTGCCCCAGCAAGACATTCAGTTGTCCTCCTGCTGCGGCAGTCTCTGCTGGTGGCACAGGCTGGCTCCCCTGCCCAGGATGCCCTGGGTTCCTGCTGGTCTGTACCGATGGGACAATGAGATGTCACATCACCAGCAGTCAGCATCGATGGAGAGCGAGAGCAGCCTGGGGAAGCCTCGGGGGATGCTGCCTGTGTTAACGATTACAGCAGCAGCCAAGGACATTCAGGTCACAGTCATTTCAGCTGCAGAGGCCGCTCCAAAGCAGTGTGTTTTACAGGAAGTCAGGAGCCTTAAGATACTGAGGTCAGGGGTCTTGCTAACCTGCAGTCAGCTTGGAGCTGCCCGTTCCTGCGGGGTGCTTGGCAACAGGTGCCAGTGCAGCTGGCAGCCCCCTCTCTCACCGTGACACACTGCAGTATCAATGCCTTCTGCTCAGAGCTGGCAGTTTCTGCTGAGAGACCTTGGTCAACATGATTGTCTCTGCCTGGTTTGGTGCCTCTGATTCCCTTAACAGCAAGATTGGTTTCCTGGGCTCAGAGTCTGGGGCTGTGGCAGAAAGCAGTCGGTCATGTCTGTTCCCCTCCAGTTAGCGTGTAGCCCAGCACACTCTTCCCAGCGCCATGCGAGGAGAGGGAGCCCTGGAATGGAGGGCGGCACTGTTTAGGGGACCTATATGTATCATCTCATGTAAGCTAGCCAGGCTGGTATTGCCGCCCCGTTTGCCTGAAGAGTTAACTGAGGTGCAGAAATGCAGACCGGTGTGCACCAGGGCACTTAGATCTGCTAGCAGCGGAGGCAGGTTGGAGCCAGGGCTGACTTTGCTGGTGCTCGGAATCTCTGTGGCACAGTACCATGCCATGCCCTGTGCCAGTTGCGTGCTCCAGAACAGTCCTCCTTTCAGGTGGCAGAGAGGGTGAGGTGACCAGGGGCCCTAGGAGGGAGGGAGGAGTGGGGGAGGTGGATGGCCCACCTCTAGCATGCAAAGCCGGCTACAGCTGGTTTGTCCGCTTAGATGAGCAGTCCCAGCCTCCTGTGCACCTCAGGGTGCTGGAGGTGCCTCAGCCCCCTATGACGCTACATAGCAATCCCTGGGGATGGTTGGCACCCTCGAAATGTCAGGGTGCTGTTTCAGCCCACAAAGAGGACTGATGGTCCCCGTGTATGGAATGACCCTATGGGAATGGGTAGAAAGGGTTAACCCAAGGGACTGTCACCCAGGCGGGGGGAGGTTAGGCATGGGGCAGTCGGACACCCCCAGGCTGGCCCCGTTCCATCCCAGCGCTGCTTCCTTCAGCTCACGCTTGCTTCACCCGCAGCTACTTCCCGTCTCGCTGCCTCTTCCTCCTCCTTGTCCTCGTCCTCCTCCTCGTCCTCCCACAGCCCACCGCAATCCAGCTGAACTTCCAGGCTAGTTAGTTATCTTCGCGTCCTGTTTGGATGAGAGCTGTGTGTCTCTGCACAAATAATGAAGGGCAGTTTGCCTGGGTTCCTCCTCGCAGTTAGGCTTCTGCAGAAGGAAGGCAGCAGCCGGAGCTGACCCTGCGCCCTGGGAAGGAGCCCAGCGAGGTATGGGGAGGCTTTGGGGCAGATGGCGGTGGCAGCAAGAGGCAGGGCTGTGTGTGGCTGCAGCGCAAGCAGCCCCGGGTACATGCCAGCTGGGAACCTGGGGTTTCTTAGGAGCCAGGTGGGAGTTTGGGAGACAGAGCCCAGGCAGCAGAAGGCAGGGTTAGCTTGAGCCTGCTGTCTGTCCACAGTCTGCACCCAGGCAGCGTGGCGCTTTCCAGTCTGCCAGGGCCCCACTTCTCTCCCTGTTGTCCTGTCTGCTTTACCCATGTGCGTGAGCTGTGCTATCATTGCAGGATTTGGGTCTCTCTCTCCTGTGCCCCCACAGTGAAGCTAAGCTTTGTGCATCTCGGGAGCAGAGCACCTGAAGAGAGGCAGGACAGAGACTCTCAAAGTCAGCTTTTATTGCTCAGCAAATATTCATTGTCTCTCTCCCTCCCCATCCCTGCCCTGCTGAGGTTGGGCTGGGCCTTGGCCCTTGTTTTTGTTTGTGGAACATGGGAGAAGTGCCACATATTTCTACTCTCTCTGGTAGCTTCTGACTTTGCCCATGAGAATAACAGACTCCTGCCCTCCTCTAAATGCACCTGGATAAAAGCCATCTGTTTTGCCATAGCTTTGAGCAGGAGAAATTTACAGACACTGCTGAGTCTGGGGTGGTTTGTTACACAGCAAAAGCTCACAGATACAGAGCCCAAGGTATCTTGAAATTCAGGAAAAGTACAGGAGCAGCAAGTACTATGGCTTTGGGATGAAGACAGAGTCGGGGCCAGAGGCCCTGGTAGTGTCTGGTATTTAACAGCTGGTGACCTTGGGCATGTCCCTTGACGTTTTTTTGCTGCTGCTCTAGTTTCCTCCAGTGATAAATGGGTGCAGTCATCCCTACCCCTCAGGCTATGGTGAGAACAAGCAGCTATTGTCCCTGGAGTGCTCTGATGTGGTAGGTCCTCAGCACCTTAGGTTTTTTCACCTCCTTTTGTTCCAAGCTATCTATCTCTGTGAATGGCTTTGTGAGTCTCGTCACCAGAAGCCATGTAACACCACTGAGCTTAGCTTTGGGGAGAGCAGCCTCAGGGGAGCCTTTCCTGCTATTGCTTCTGTTCCAGCTGCACCACCTTCTCACTGGGAGACTTTGGGCAGGTCATCTCCTGCCCTGTGCCTGGGTCCCAGCAGTCAGAGGGTGACTGGTCCTGGCTCAGGGGTGCTTGAGTAGCAGGCCCCTTGGGTAGACAGCTGGTGCCCATGGGATGACTCTGGGTTTCCAGTTCTGGGTCAGAACCCTTTCCATCAGCCCCCTTGGACCTCCTGTCAGAGAACCACTTGCAGGGGGATTCTGGGTCTGTTATGATTCAGAATCCTGGCCCTGCCTCTGGCCCCTCAGGTCAGACTCCCCAGGGACTAGAACTGCGTTTGATACCTCCCTGGTGATCCTGTGCACGCTGGCCTGAGCCGCCCATTGCCCCTGGTCCCAGCAAGCTGCAGCTGTTCAGAGCTCTCTGTGGTCCTCTCTTGGCTTCTACAGGCTGAGTGGCCCCACTGAGCTCAGGTGGAGAAAGCTGCAGTGTTACGGGCGGCTCCTGCTCCCAGTGGCCCCCAGAGCCCAACTTCAGCTTCTGTGCATGGGGCAGCTGGGCTGTCACGCATGGCCAGCAGAGACGCTGACTTTGTACAGTCGAGTGGTGGGAAGGCTCCTCGCTCCCCTTGTGCAGTGCTTGTCGGTGTTGGGCATCTCACTGTTGACCAGATCGTGTCCTTCTTCCATTATTTATTTGATATATTTCTTGAAGGTAATTCATTTTTATAAAAAAAATCTAAATACTTTTCTATCAGTCGTTTCTATCACTTCTGTCATACGCCACAAATAGCCAGACACCTGATGAGATGCAGCGCAACCCCAGCTAACCACTTACTTCCAGGTGGTCCTAAGGCCCAAGCCTTGTGTGAGCAGGTGACTCAAGGGTGTCAGAGGCCACTTCCTCCTGAGAACACATGTCCCCATCCATGACCAGGAGGACGGAGGAGGCTGAGAGGGCAGTGCTTGCTCTGGTGTGGTTCCGGAAGTGGCTAGTCCTCCCTGCTTGGGGATTCTGAATTTGCAGATCATCTGCTCACTGCAATTTATTTGCAACCCCAAAATCAATACTCTCAGTGCTTCTGCAGTCAGCTGTGGACACACACGGAGCAGAAAGGGCGAAAGCCCCTGAGCCACGCGTTTCCACTGAGGTCCAGCAAGACCACGCCCTGCAGTCTGGTTTCAGCTCCCACGCTGTGAGCACAGACCGCCCTGTGCTCTGTACAGTGCCAGGGGAAATGCTGGGCGAGGACAGTGGGCGCTGTGTATCTTCAGGTTCCGTAACTACAAATCCAGCAACCATGGATCAAAATATCCAAAATAGAAAACCACAGCCCAGCACGATGGTGATGGCACAAGTCTGTCATCCCAGCACACTGGGACGCTGAGGCAGGAGGATCACAAGTATGAGTCCAGCCTGGGTAACTTAGCAACTACACAAGATCAGGTTTCAGAAAAACAACAAGCCTAGGGATGTAGTGCAGCACAAGGGCCCTGGGTTCAATCCCCAGCACCCCCTCGAAAGTATACAAATACTCCCTCAAACAACAACAGAACAAACCCACCTCTGTACTGAACATGCAGGGACACTGTCCCCTTCGTGGTTCCCTCTACAATGCAGTGTTCACACCCATGTAGGAGGTATTGTGAGCTAAGATGGTGTAAAGCACACAGAGGATTTCCCAGATCATATACACACACAGCACCGTTTCATATGAGCAACCTTGGATCTGGGAATCTGATGGGGTTCTGGACCCATCCCCAGCCAGTACTGAGCGACAGCTGCACCTTGGTGGATTTCAGACCACAGATGCATGTACAGGATTGCTTTGCTCGCACGGGTACTCTGGACTGTGAGGTCACTGTCAGATAGTGAAGAGGGATGAAATAAGGGTCTTCGAGTAGAAAAGGCCCACACTGAGTAGCGAGGGAGTGGGGTGGCCAGTGTATTCAGGCGGCCAGTTCCATAGTCACAATCTCAGTGTTCAAGGTGACCCCCAGGACATGGTGTTATCGAGAGCAAGAGTCTCCCCAAACATGTCTGCGGGTCACATCACTATCTCTGAACAGCACGCACCCCAGGGCCGAGAAGGGATCCCCCTGAATGGGGTCCCACTTTGTGAGAAGGGAGGCATCCAGCTGAAGGGCCTCATCAGGAGAGCAGGGACAGTCTCACCTGGAACCCTGTGTGTGCCTCTGTTTCCCCACCGGCCTCAGAGAAACACGGTGGGGCGGAAGCCCAAGTGGCCTGTGGGTCCCCCAGCGCTGAAGCAGGGTGCAGCCTGACTCTCACAGCCCCACTGCCTCCTCCCTGCTGCCTTCCGGCTGGCCCAGGGCCCCACTTGTCTCTTTTGAACCATTATCGCAGCATCTCACGCAGCTGCTCACATGCCAAGCACCCTGACTCCAAGCTGACTCTTCAAGTAATGGGTAACAGTCTTGGTGGGTAGTAAAAACAACACATACGTACTACAGAAAATGCGCACCATGCAAATTATCTTTAAAAAAGAAAATGACAGTCACCAGCGCCACTACCTCCATAGCCCCCTCCCCCCGTCCGGCTATTTTTATATCTCCTCTCAGTTCGGGGCGCACACAGTAACACACTGTATGGCAACAAAATCAGGACGTGAATTCATATCCTGCTGTCGCCACACAGAATTCAGTGAGCGCTTTTCCAGGTCACTGCATATTCTACAGTGTCCCATTTTCTTTTTATCTCTGTTGCATTGACCTTGAAGGGACAAGGGAGAGAACATTTACTCCTCTTACTGGCTACTTAGGATGTTTTGGGTGTTAGCCATCCTAAAACATTTTTAATGAAAAAGGTTTTATAATGCTTTGTACCTTTTGAGCCGTAGTATGTGTTAGGCTTTGGAACTCAGCCCAGGGAGCCGTTAGCGCTGGACGTGAGCACTCGTTTAGAGATGAGGAAGCCGGGAAGCAGAGAGGTGGCCACTCACCCAGAGCTGTCCAGCAGGCACGGGTGGCCAGTGCTGCAGAGACAGCAGTCCCCTCTCCAGGGGACGCTTCTGCAAACCAAAGCCCTGAGCCTTGTTTGCGCTGAACTTTATTTCTGCAAACAGAAAGCGCTTCGATTCGCTGCTTTGCCCCGTCTGCCTGCCTGTGTTGAGACTGTGCCGAGGGTCCACCTAGGCAGCTAAGGGGAGCAGACGGGTCCCGGATGTCACTGAGTGCTGATGGGTGCCGCACTTCAGAACAGATGCCTCCCCTGCACTCCGTCTGGGGTGTGGGGTCCCCCGGGGCAGAGGCATGGGGAGGTTCAGGGCCAATCTCTGGGCCACGAGAGAGCATAAGGCTACCCCTGGGCCCTCACACTTGGTCATCTCTTCCAGGTGAGCCTACAGACTGGTGGGCTTTGAGCTCTCCGTGTCCCGGGTCTTGCTGGTGGAAGAAGAGTTTAACATGTTCTTGCTGGCTTGGAGCACCGGTGGTGCATGTGTGACTGTCCTATCTGTTAGCATGATAACTGTCAGCCACTCGGTGAGGCAGTCATGCACGGATAGCCCTGTCACGCATGTGCTAAAGGAAACTGCATTCAGCCCCTAGAATTGCTCTGTGATCTGTGTGGTTCTAAAATTGTGAGCCAAGTAAAACCTCTTTTCTTTTTAAAGTATTCAGCCTCAGATATTTTACTGTAGTCATGGAAAATGGCTTCTGATGCCTGTGCCTTGCATGTAATCTTTTCCCTTATAGTCCAAAGTAGTTGCTGAGTCTCCATGTGTCACATCTACCCTCCTTGTTCTCTGCACACTTGTTATTCCAAACCCTTGTCAGGAACAAGGCTGCCTGGAGAAGTTACTGTCCCACAAACTCATGGCTGGACTGAACATGTATGGACTAGCTCCTCATGGAATAGTCCTGCTTATACCAGCTGCCTATCAAGATTTAAATTGGTTAGTGTGTTCCCAAATGCTGGGTGTTACAAGCACCAGACGATGCTGTACCAATTACAAAGTGAAACCGGACATGCTGCCAAAGATACAGGACTTCGTGAAATCGATGGTGTTTAAAAACCACTCAGTTTGTACCTAAGACCTTTGGCAAGCATTTGACAAGCTAGTAGAATCGCTCCAATTAAAAATTAAAGAAGAAGGTCCAGCCAGGATTACAATGGAAGACCCTGTCTCAAAAAACTAAACAAAAACATCAAAGGAGAGACATTTAATAGAGATAATGACATGATTAACTGCTTCCAACAGGAACTGCTGAAGGCTGAGGGCACCCTTTCGTACAGTTGACCCAGCCTCGAAATAATTCACTTTATTATAGGATTTAAAAGTTTAAAAACAATTTTTTTCAGGTACTGGGGATTGAGCTTCACACATGCTAGGCAAGGGCTCCATCCCTGAGCTACATCCCAGCCTTTAAAAAGTTTTAAGGACTGGGTCTTGCTAAATGGCCCAGGCTGGTCTTGAACTTGCGATCCTCCTACCTCTCTCCAAAACTCAAATCTTAAGTAGAGGATGTTTGTGTAGTACTATTAAATATCTTGTGGTAAAAATTCTCCAGAAGAAAGTGATCCGGTTACTATGAATTCATTTATCCTGTGTTTACTCTAGGAACTTAGTACATGACTTTTAATTATAACTTAAAATTTTAAATGGTTTTCTTAATTTTGAGTTGCGAGTTTCAAAATAAAGTGTAACATTTGCTTTTGTTGTTACTATGACATTCGGGTCCATGTGAAGCAGAGTCTCCTTAGAGGCCATCTTTTAGTATCTGTTAAATATCAAGAATCTCTAGGACTTTATAGTTTGTGCATCAAAAATGTGGAATCCACATGCTGCCAGGTTCTGTCCAGCCTGAGGGCTTGTGGCTACTGTCATGTGTTTGGTATTATGAGTTTGTTTTGAACACAGTCTTACTATGTAGTCCAGGCTGGCCTCACCTTGAACTTGTGATCCTCCTGCTTCAGCCTCCTGACTGCTGAGGTTACAGGTGTACACCACCACACCTGGCTTCAGAATATGAATCTGAATAATGCCAACGCACCTCTGCAAATTTCATCATTTCTCTACTCTTCCAGGGGCCACTGCTGGGAGGTGGGGGGTCACCTGTGAGCTAAGTGGCTACTGTGGGCAGCCATCACCCTTACATGTTTTGTGGGTGAACTTCAGAGGGAGGCATGGGTGTGAGCGCCTGATTCCGGGCTCTTCCGGGGCGCTCAGTCTTCCTGCCGAGAGCAAGGGAGGTGTGCACTGTGGGGAGGAGGGCTGAGAGGAGAGAGAGGATGCTTCCCTCGGCCACAGCAGCCCGAGCAGGCTTTGCTTGCTGAGCTCCTGGGGTGTGGGATGATTGTCTGCCACTTTACCTGGGTCAGGTGATCCGTGTTTGCAAAGCAGGGCTTACAGGCCATCCTGCAGGAAAGGAGAGTGCTCACTGGCCAGCGGTATAACTCACATACCTGCGCTTTGCCTTGCAAAACCTCGGGAAGAGAGCAGGACATGCAGCTGGTGTGCAAGCGGTGAGGAGACTGGAATGAGTTGCTGTGACCACGCAAGAGCTAACAGTGGCCATGGGCAGGGCTCTGAGCTGAGTGTGGGTGCTGAGAGGGGGCAGAGCGTGCGCTGTGCCCTGGTGTGTGGCAGCCGGGCAGGGGCCGGCAGAGGGTCAGAGAGGCTGGGGACGCAGGAAGTCGGGGTAGGTCAGGTTCCGTCTCCGGGCGCCTGCCCAACAGCTCGCATCAGACCAGGAGGCTAATGCCTGTGGCCTCTATGCCCCAGACAGGAAGTGGGGTCTTTTCCGGACACCAGCAAGCTCCGCTGGGCAAGCAGGGTCATGGGGCTGCTGGGAGCTCCAGTTTTAGCAGGGGACACTTGGCCCAGCTTAGCATATGGTGGGGCAGATCCACAGCTGTAACAGATTAGGATCCTAAAGGCAAGAATTAGCAAGCACCGGCCCTTCGCCCAGGTGCTCGTGCGTCAAGAGACCTGCATGAAGCCACGTGAGAAGGTCCCCAGTCAGGCTCCGTGCAGCGTAGGAAAGGCGCGTCCGCCCTCTGGTGGCCACCGCGCACAGATAGCGGCGTTCCCAAGATCCTTGGCCAGAAGGTGCCAGTCTCGCTTCTCAGGCTCCGGAGCGGTACCCCTGATTGTGTCAATCGCCAGCCACCAGCCCCTCCACGGCCTCGCAAAGGTGAGCTTGACCCACTGACACCCCGCCAGCTTGTCCTTTTGAATGTGGGTCATTTCTCCAATATCAGCGGGACAGAAACTGAACCCACATCTGCCTCTTCCAGACTGGGCTTCCTGCACCTGGGCACGGGGCACCCTGAGGGCTACCCCTGGGAGACAGCTGCATCGGTTATGGGTTGCATTCTTTTTTCCTTTGATTTGCTTAAACCGCCTCAGCTGAGACTGCCAAACCCGGGCGCGGAAGAGCCCATGGAGAACCGTGGAGCCCTGACCTTGGGGCTCCTGGGAAGTCTGTATCTCTATGAGTTTATTCTTTCACAAAGTTCGGAGGCGGTGGGGAGGAACTGATGAGAGGATGTTCCTCCCCAAACCTGTCTGAGTGCTAACTGACTTGTGACGATCTTAGATTTTGCACAGATCAGCTTTTGTGTGGCTCTGAAGCATCTTGGTTCTGACACCTAATCAGGGCCTCTCAGAGGGTGCAGGGAGGCCACAGTCACCTCCATCTTTAAAAGAATTTAAGAATCGAAAGAGCTGTAACAATTATAGTAAACGTTGAATGTTGGTGTTTAATAAAGTAATACTTTGGGGGTACTGGGGGTGTGGGTCAGTGGTAGGGCACTTGCGTAGCATGAGGCCTTGGGTTCCGTCCCAGGCACTGCAAAGAGAAAGGGGGAGATGGGCATGGGAGGCGGCCACTCCTGCCTCTGAGAATCAGGTTCCTCTGGTGGCAGCCCCAAGTTCAAGGCCGGGTCTGGGCAGGGAGGACAAGGACACGTCTCTCTCCCCAGTCCACTTCTGTAGGTCTGGCCTGAGCATTGGCTCAAAGTTAAACCTCAAGCACCCAGCCCACTCTCACTGCAACGTATCAAAACGCCTTCCAGAGAACAGAAAAAGTGATTTGGAATTTCCAGCTCTTTGGGGACAGTGGGAAGAGCTGGGGCTGTGGATTTGCTGCCTGTTCCTGCCGCTTTCGGTTGTGTGGCAAGTGGGGTCCTGGAGGCTGCTTCCCTGTAGCTACAGGAGTCGGCGAAGTTGGCTTGGGCGACCTCCAATGTGACTGCCACCGCAAAGGCGCCTGGGACTGAGCAGACTTCCCTGAAGGTGGGGCTCAGCGGCCGGCAGACAGCTTCCAGTGTGGCACTGTAGTTCTCCTGCAGAGACCGAGCCCCTTCCCAGCGCAGCTCCAGGTCCCTCTGTGCTGTTAGCTCGTCAGGCCCTGGTCGCCATCTCCTCCCCCTCTCCTCCCACACCCCCACCTCCTCCCTTTCTGCAGCTTTCCTGCTCTTCCTGGGTCCTCTTCATTTCTAGCACCGAGTGATTCAGCCCTCAGGAGCAGCTGTGCAAACACAACCCCAGATGGCAACACTGACGTCACAGTCTCCAGCAGAGGGCCACAAGCTGTAGTCCACTGCCAACCTGGCCCACAGCTTGTTTTGTAAATAAAGTTTTATTGCAATGCAGCCACGCCCTTTCATTCACTGTGTGTGGCTCTTTTCCCTATCAACTACAGGGTGGGATCCTTGTGACAGTAACCAGATGGTCCCTAACCCGAAATATTTTCTGTACCTCTGCATGTGACATTTCTATAAAGTGCTCGGACCACAGGAGGAGCTAGGCAAGGTCACTCCCTGGGTCCCCTCCAGGAACACCAAGTCTCATCTGTCAAACTGACTGACTAGATGTTGGCCTGTTGGGATTGGGGGCAGAGATGCCTGAATCGTCTGTGTCCTCTCACCAGGCTCTCAAGCCGGCTGTAGAGAGGACAAGGCCGTCCTGGGCTGATGACCCTGCAGGCTCCTGGGAAGCTGGGCTTGGCGGGCGGGGTGGGGGGGCCCTGCAGAGGAGGGTGGAGGGACCTGCGTTTCTCCTCCTGCCTTCCCGCCTCCAAGCACCCGAAAGCACCTGGGCCCAGAACCCACCCAATTTCCCCTCTGCTCACAAAACCTACAACTTGTGTGAAATCGTCCCATTTTGGGAAAACATTAGCACCAGTTATCCAAATATTATGCAGACTTTTTCAGCTCAAGGGCTGGCAGTTTGTGGCTTTGGGGCAGAAGATTACTGACAGTCTTCTAGCTTAAAATTCCTGAGTCTGATATAACTGCTGTGGAAGCCAAAATTACCTGTACGCAATCCTGTAGGGGGCCCAGCTCCTCCGGTCCTGTGTACTCCCCGGAGAAACTCCCACTCCAGTGCACAGAGCCGTGTGTAAGGAGACGCACATCTGTAACAAGTATGGAAAGTGCTCACAGCGCTCAGCAACAGGAGGAGCAGAACTGTCCAAGACACGTGCGGCACACACCGCAGCCACATCCCTGAACACGGCCGCTGTAGAATGAGGAGCGCATAGAACCCTAATTACAGAAGGTTTTAGCACGAAAAGCAGCAATGATCATTGTCAAGGTGTACGTGCCTGTGTTCTGCATGTGGAAAGGTGACTCTGGCAGTGACCAGCAGCAGATTTAGGGTGGCGGCACCCTGGCGTGGGAGGGGGCGGCACGGACGGGGCTCCAGTCCTGCCCCTCATGCCATCTCTTAGGAAAGCAGCAGGGCACACGAGAGGCTCCCCGAGGGGCTGACCTCTCCCCACCAGCTCTTCCTTTTCCTCTCCAGTCTTGGAAATGGAGCCCAGGGCCTCACAAATGTTGAACAAGTGCTGGACCCCTGGCCTTTTTTTTGTTTGTTGAATTTTGAGACGGAGTCTCCGAAGTTGCCCTGCCTGGCCTCAAACTCTTGACCCTCCTGCCTCGGCCTCTGAAGTAGCTGGGATTCCAGGTGTGTGCCGCCCAGCTCAGCTACACTGGTTTCTTAATCTGGCCACTGGCTTCCCTTTGTGGGAAGTTTCTGAGACTGTCGTTTAGGATGTGTGCATTTCTCTATACATGTGCATTTTTTCTCAGTCAAAGCATACTGAGTAACTTAAGTCGCAAAGCAGATTTAGACAGAGCTGGGCAGCAAGATGCCTGCTTTGCTGGAAAGTGCATTATTCACTCTTCTTTTTTTGTGGGCTTGAAATAGTTCATGATGGGACTCTTGGAACTCACCGTGCTTGGCAGGGGCCTGGCTGCCTGGTTACCGGGCTGCTCCCTGGAGGGCAGCTCCAGGATCTCGAGTGGGATCGGCTTTGGACCAAGGAGAAGGCACTGCCTGGAACTTTCACAGCACCTTTCCAAGCTGAGGTTTCTTTCTCTGTCAGATGGGCAGGTGACACAGGCTGCCCTGTGAGGACACTCAGGCCCTCGGGAAGGGTGGCACCGGTCCTCTGCGGGGGCGGCGTCCATCTGCGGCCCCTCTGTGAATCAGCATGTTAGGGTTTGCTGCCTGGGAAGCAGGGCCCCTCCTCCTGTGCCCACCTGGGCACTCGGAGCAGGCAGGGCTGAGTGTGGTGCCACCCCCTGAACACAGCACCGCCGGGCTGCGCGGGCGGCTGGGGCATCGACTGGAAGTGACGGTTCCTCGGCAGGACCCGGAACGTGTCGGGAAGCAGAACACCCCCAGCAAGCTGAGGAGTAGCCCTTCCCTTCCCAACGAGGTGTGATTTGGTCCTCAGTGGTCACTTGCCCATGTCTGGAGCTAGTGCTGGCTGGAGCGGTTTGGGAGGCGCTGCTGGCATCCAGGGGGCAGAGCCGCTCAGCGTGCACAGCGCCCTGGCCTGGGCTCGCAGGGGACACTGCCCAGGGGCGCTGTTCACCAAGAGCCACCTGCCCGCCCTCATGGCCTATGCGAAGCCCGGGAGAGGCACCTGCTCAGCCTGGGGGTCTGGTGCTGGGGGCCAGGAGCCAGTCCTGGGCCCTCTGGGGCTGGCTTTCTTTCTATTGTAATTACTGATTTCACAAACATGGGCCTGGCACCACTCGCAACAGAGCCCTCCTGGCCCCGTCTACACCCGAGTGCGTGCTGGCAAACCCGAAGCGGGAGCTTGCACTCCGGGCTGTGCCCAGGCAGGGGCTGTGGCTGGATCCCTCTTCCCCTGCTGCCTTAGTAAGGTCCTGGCACTGTGAATTTAAGACAACAGCCCCGGGAACTCGGTCAGGGCCTATGGCTAGGAGCTGGGGCCGGGTCCCAGCTTGGGCTCTGAAGGGCTGATGTGAGCGCCGGAAGTGGACCTGGTGTGCAGGCTGGGGAGGGAGGAGGGAACCAACCACCTCAGAACTCCTTAGGCTGTAGGCAGAACCTGTTCCTGGTGGCTTTGGGTCCTGGTTTCCAGGCAGGCGGGCAGTGTGGTCTTTAGCTGAGCCACGTGCCCTCCGGGTGGGAACAAGAGGCTCTGCTTCTGGGAGAGGAGAATCCAGCGGACATTGGGGACAGCCACCTCTGCCCCCCGCCAGGGCCTGCGAGCGGGGCCTGGGGACAGATATAAGCTTTCCCCATGGTGAGAGCGTCCCTGCACTTCCACAGCCCCACAGTGATGGGGGGAGGACAGAGAGGAGGGCGAGGAGGGGCGGAGTGAGCGCCCGGATGCTCAGATGTGGGCGCACGGCCTGATGGGGTGGGTGTTCACCCAGATCCGAAAGTGCGCTGGGGTCACGGGAGGGGGAAGCTCTGTCCCCGTGAGGTGACATCATCCCCAGCAGGGACTGGAAGAAGGCTGGTGACAGACTGCCTTCCCAAGGACAGCCGCACCGACGTCCTCTGTCCTCTGAGCTCTTACAAGCTGACACCAAGGGTTCCCCTGAGGAGGCGCGTCTGTGTCCCCTCCCTGGGATACAGTCCAGTCTTAGTAACGAGTCCACAACGTGGCAGACTTGAGGCCTGTGACTTCCCATCTTGGCTGAGCAGCTTCTGTCCAGCTTATCTCTCCTGGGACGTGCCCTGTGGAGGCCCCCCTCCCACCGCGACGTGGGGAGCTGCACGACACCCCACGGGGAGGCGCAGTCCAGCTGCTGCGGGCCTGTGTCCCCCACCAGCCCTGAGGATGCACTGGCGTTCCTTGCCATGGCCTCCACCCGAGGCCCCAGACATCCTGGCACAGCAACAAGCTGTCCCCACCATGTCCTGTCCAATCTCCCGCCCCATAGAATCCGAGAGCCAAAGAGCAGTCGTCGCTTCATGCTTCTGGTATTTGGGGTAATGTGTTACGCAGCCGCGGTAACCAGAGCAGCCCTCAGGGGAAGTGACATTTAAGCTGTGCCCTCAGAGAGGGTGAGGCATCAGCCGAGCAGGGAACATGGGCGGGGAGAACATTCCAGGCGGAGGGCACCGCTCAGGCAAAGGCCCTGGGGCAGCGTGGAGCTGTGTGAAGCTGGGCGCAGCTGCAGGCCAGCGGGGCCAAGTCTCAGGCTGAGGGCTGGGTGGTGGTGAAGCCCGAGGGCTTGAGTTCAGCGCCTCATCAGCCTCGAGGGGGAGAGGAAGAGCAGCGGTGTGGCCTGAACACGATTTTAAGGTTCCACTGGGCGGAGGGCAGAGGTGTGATGGCAGGGTGGAACTTTTCGTGTAAGGAATAAGAAACTTAATTCGCAGCAACAGGTGTGAAGACTCTGTCCTGGCTTTGTTTTGCAGCCAACACAAGTGAAAGTCCTGCTCCTCCCTGAGGCCCCTTGGTTCTGCCTTCAGGCCCCCTGGCCCGGTTCTCACACCCAAGCTGGAGGCGCCAGTTCTCCCGGGGCAGAGCCCCAGCCGCAGAGCCCCTGGGACCCTTGCTGGCTCTGACATGCTGAATGTCCTTTGTCTCCTATGACTGGGGCAGTGAGATCCTGTGGTCAGCCAGCTCTGCTCACCTGCCCCTTCGGGGAGCCAGAGGTGGGGTCTAGTGCCATGTGAGCCACATGGTCTGAGGGTGGAGGAGTCCCCAGAGGGAGTCAGTACACGGGTAGCGGAGGAGAGAAGGGGCCTCTCGGGCAAAACTGACCAGGGCCGTCATAGTCAGTAACACCAGTGAGAAATGGCATAGAGAACACACAGTCCGGGAAGAGGCAGGACAGGGTACCAACGGGATAAGACCCAGAGTTCTGAAGAGAGGGTAGGCAGGAGGGGCTTGAAGACTTCCGAGAGTCAGTGGATGCGCAGGAGGCACAACTGCAGGTCAGTAGCGAACCCAAGAGCTTGGCATGTTTGTTCCCACAGGTACATGTGAAAGGTAAATACTGCCGTCTCCCTGTCCCAGAAGGAAAGAAGCTGAGCCTCAGATGCACAAGAAATCTGCACTGCAATGCCCATCTTGAAAGGGGCAGCGGTTGGATTCGAACTCCGGTCTCTGGTTCCATGGCTAGGTTCAGAACTGCTGAGAATAGTGGCTTCAGTTTCAAGCGCTTAGGCTGGCCAGGAGGCTGACGTCCTTGCTAATGGTTCTTGTGGCTTAGGAAACGGAGGCACCAGAGAGAGGCTTGAGCGTCCCTTCTTCAGGCTGTGCCTCCGAGCTCTGAGCCCGGATGGACGAGCCATACCACTGTTCCCAGGTCCTGGCTGCCTCTGCGTGTGCACGGGTGTGCAAGCATGCGTGTGTACACACACCTGCGTGTGCCCGCGTGTGCAGAGCAGCGTTGCCTTGCTGTTTGCTCACAGGGGTCTGGAGTGGTTTGTGGACATTTCTTGGCCATGTGTCCTAATGCTAGAAACGGCCCCACCAAGTCTCTCTAGCAGCGGTGTTTTACATCAGGGCGTCTCTAAACCCCTGGCCTCGAGGCCTGCGGGCTTGGAAGCCGATCTCTGCTCTGGGCCCGTCAACCCCAAATCCCCGCCCCGCCACCCGATCTGTCTCCTCTGGGTGCCCGCAGCACCAAATCTGGCAGCCCCCGCTGTCGCCCTCCCGTCGGGGACACCAGTGAAGTGATGTCATCCGCGGGACTCCCCTCCAGGATGTCTGTGGCCAGCCGGGCCCAGAAGTGTCTCCCTCCTGGCCTCGCGTCCACGTCCGGATGAGGTCAGAGGCCCTGGCTGGGGTTGGGTTACAGCGTCTTCCCGGAGGGCTAGCGTGGCTGCACCAGAAACTGCTGGTGCCGGAGGACGGCGGCCGCCAGGAGGGGGCGGCAGCGAGCCCCGAGCCCACCACGCGAGCCCGGCTCCGCGCACGCTCGCACCTGTGCCCCACGCAGGCGCGCACACAGCACACGCACACACACGGCGGCCCCGCGCGGCTGTCGGGCCCAATCCGTGTCGCGTCACTTGTGGGAAAGATGGGCCGGTGGGAGGCGCGGCTGGGGCGCTGGCTCAGGCCTGGCCAGGCTCTGCGGCTTTGCAGCCTGCGCAGACCACAGTTCCGCGGTGGCTGGGTCCCTGCCAGGGCCACAGTGAGTCACTGTCGGGGCCGGGCAGCCACTGCAAGGCGGGTCTGTGAGCTGAGGTGCGCCTGTGGGGAGAGCACAGTCGCTGGGGCTTAGGAGCTCTGTTTCTCTCCCTCTTCCTCTTCCTCCTCTCTGTGCTGGGACTCAAACTCAGGACCTTACTCTTGCCAGGCAGGTGCTATGCCTCTGAGCTGTATCCCTGGCCCCTACTGAACACACCCCACCCTCCTCAGAGGTGCGGTCTCCCTTCAAGTTCCAGACACCTCAGGCTCCTTCCATGATCTGACCACAGGCCCTTTGCACCTGCCATGCCTTGTGCTCAGAAAGCCAGCTCAGATCTCTGCTCACCTACCACCTCCACCAGGAAGCTACCTGAGACCACTCTGTCTAAAATACTACCCTAATACATTTTTTTCTGTTCCTCTTTGCCTAGGTTTGTTTTTCCCACTGTGTTTGTGAGGACTTGGTGTGATGGCATACGCTTGATTACTTCCTGTCTGCGGATCTCCCCCACAAAAGGTCAGCTCCAGAAGGATGGAGAGTTTTGTCTGTTGTATTTGCTATTGCATCCTTGACCCTAGAACAGGGCCTGACATAGTAGATGCTCAGCTGAGAGCGAGCAAACATGCTGGACGCACATTACATTGTTAGAGAACAAATCGAGATCATGGAGCTCAGCTGGGCGTGGGAGCACACACCTACAATCCCAGCACCCTGGGGAGGCTGAGGCAGGAGGATCGTTGCACGTTCAAGACCAGCCTGGGCTACAAAGTGAGTTCAAGGCCAGCGTGAACCGCATAGCGAGCCCCTGTCTCAAAAACCTTAAACAGAGCTACAGATGGAGTTCAGTACAAAGGCCTGGGGTTCAATTGCCAGTACCGCCCCCCCCAAATCACTGAGCTCCAAGCTGGGCTGTGGCATCCAGATTAGAAGAGATCCAGGTGTAGGTGGAGGTACACTTGCTTCAGGCGGCAGGGCCAGGAGGGAAGCACTTGGGGAGGGCCAAGGACAGATGACATTTCAGGAAGGGACACAGGTTCCCGGGGGAAGTTTGGGGTCGGGCTGCTTGTCCTGCAGCCCAGCTCCGTGCCTCTGGGAGTCTCAGCAAGGCAGGCAGGATCCTACAGAACTGAGCTGGGAACAGTTACACCTCCCAGGAGATCTGGGGTGGCTCCAATAAGACAGGACAGATCACACATCTACTCCCATCCTGGCATCAGTTTGCCTGCCCCAACTTTAGCTTCGAAAAGATTCTGTTAAGTGAGATGCAACTGGCTGTGCAATGTAGGACGAATTGCTTCACCTGTCTGGGCCCCAGTTGCTTCATGTGTGGAACGAGAAACTCACTCTTTGCTTCCCAGCTCTAACACCCGGTCCTTGTCCAGCTCCCTAACCCTGTGTGCTAGTGTGGAAGTCAGTGGAGATTTCTGTAACCCTAGTCTCTCCTGTCTTGACTTAGCTCCTTGGGACACTTGTTGAGTTTCCACACCAACAAAGAAATCTCCATCTGGGGGCTCAGGACGCAATGGCCCCGGGTAGATAGCGTGCGCTGTGACTCAGGACAGGGAAGGGGGCCACACGCATGCAGCCTTGCGGAAGGGAACAGATGGACCTACAGCGAGGACAGGCAGGGGCTGCGCCCACAAGCCCTGGAAATCCCCGGCACTGCTAGACTGCTTGGGGCTCTCGTGGCTGCGGCGACAGAACCGAACTCAGATGGCTCCGGCATCCATAGTGCCCACGCTCAGGTCCTCCTGTGTGGCATGGCCCACTCGCTCCTCCCTGTCTGACCACTTCTGTCTCTGCCCCGCTGTCCAAAGCATGCAGCCTGCAGCTCAGTGAGGCCCGATGCGTGCCCTCGCCAGCAGCCCAGGGCCACTCTGACTGGCAGGCAGGGAACCCCCCACCTGGCCAGCGCAGCAGAGCCAGTCAACAATGGGCCAGGCCATGGTCACATCTCTGACCTGCAGTGCACGTGTGTGTGTGTGTGTGTGTGTGTGTGTGTGTGTGTGTGTGTGAGAGAGAGAGAGGGCGCATCCATGTACATAATGATGCATGGGTGTGCAGGAACGTGCATGCAGAGCCAGGCACTGACTGAGCTGAAACCCAGGGAGGAATATTCTCCAGCAGGGCTGCCTGTGGAAAGGGCCATGGACCTCAGTGGCAGGCCGTGGCAGAGTCCAGTTAAACACCCAGATCCTGCAGCCGGCTCGCCCGGGTCCTATCCCCAGCTCTGTTCCCAGAACTCATGCTCTTGGTCACGCTCTTGCTCCTTGTGTACCTCAGTTTCCCCACATGGAAAATGGGGCCACGAGTGCCCCCAGGAAAGGCAGGCCTGCGCGGGAGAGGCGAGCAGCGCTGGGCAGGCCGCCTCCACCTTCGCGCCTTTAGGGTCATCAGAGTCACCCCTCGGGGTTCCTTTCTGAGGGGTCAGCAGAGGGGCAGAGCTAGTAACCTGGGTGGGGAGTCCACTGTGATGGGAGTTGACAGTGGGGCTTGGGGGACCAGTGCCACTTGGCTTGGTCTACAGCCAGCGATGTCCTGCATGGAGCAGCGTCCGCTGCCCCTCCCCTCCCTGCCTGGACTTCCCGCCAGGCATCCTGAATGCTCAGCAGTGTAGACTGCGCTTTTCATTTGCCCGAGAAGTACTTTACTTACTTCTCTGCTGCAGGATGGAGCGTTTTTTTTTACTAGTTGCGGCCCCTCGTGGCTTTGCCTGGCTTGGTGCCGGCTCTGCCGACAGGTGCAGAGCAAGGGCAAATTCGGCGGCAGTGACACCCACAGAACCACAGCCCTGGGTGCTGTGGTCAGGGTGTTCCTGGGGCCAGGGACAGACGCCAGCCTGGCTCCCTCTAGTGCTGGTCAGGACAGTGCCTGCTGGGTGGGCTGCAGGCTGGGGCCCTGTCCCTCCCTGGCTGCAGGGATTCACACACGGAGCCAGATCTCTCTGAAATGAAGGAATGAACTGCCCAGCCTCGGCTCCTCACAGCTCAGTCAGCCACCCACCCCAGAGGGGCCCCCTGACGTCCCCAGCTAAGGATGAGGAACTCGCATGGGGTGCCATCAGCCAGGTGTGAAGAGCTCCCGACCAAGGTCCAGGGGCCCAGGTGGGCTCTGTGGAGGCTACTTCAGGCAGACACTGCAAATCCTTCCTACCCCAGAGATTTTGGTGCAGCTGAACCAGGCAGCCAAGCTGCGCACAGAACTGGAAGACACCCTGGGCTCAACAGCGCCCCCTTGTGGTGGTGAGAAGCGTCGACTGAAGGCAGGCTCGGGGGCTGGGAAACAGGACTGGCTGCCTGGACTCTGGCGAACCCCAGGGATCTTGGACAATGGGAAGGTGAAGAAGTAGGAGGACCAGGAGGAGGAATCAGACTTCCTGCTCTTGAAGGCACAATAGCTCAGGTGAAAACATGAAAGTGATTGGGAGGTACCTCAATGATGGTATGGTCTGTCAACTTTTTTTTTGGTGTTACTGGGGATACAACCCAGGTCCCCGCACAGACTAGGCAAGTACTCCACCCCTGAGCTCCACGCCCAGCCAAGTCATCCTTTTTTTGTTAATACACCTAATAAGATGTAGCACCGGCTTTAATGACCACAGTAATCTTTGTCTTTGTTTTGGCTTGGTTGGACTTGGTTTCTTGACAGGCAGGCAACACAGAGCCTTGTGAAGTCTAGGCTAGCGCCTGCCACTAGGCACTAAAACACAGGCGGAGACACAGGTGTAAGACACAGGCGGCCGTAAACAGCAAGTGCAACAAGCGGGGCTACGTTTCCAGTACAAGAGCGCTGGCCCGCCGTGGGTCATGGTTTGCCGACCCCTGGGATAACCAGTTCGGGCCAACCTTTCTACCTTTCTGCAGTAGAAACTCACCTATCGTTTTGTGAAAGGTTCTTTCCTCCTCTGGACAGATCACTTAATTGCTATCTCTCCCTTTGTGTTAATAGAGACATTCATTTTTCTCTTCTCCCTGTGGCCACTTGAAGCTCAATTGCAGATCTGCTTAGTGCATCTTTCTTTCGGTGAGTTAATCTCGGTTCAGCCGCGTTGGTGCGTTTGCGTCCGCATACACGCACGCGCTCAGGAATGTACTATTGTGGTTGTAAAACTGCAATTGCTCATCTGCTTGGAGAGTCTGGAAAAGTTTATAAATATCAGATAGTATCTGCTGGCATTGTCTAACCAAGACACACCACTTCCTACTCTGCACCCCCTACCCTAGTCTGGCCACAGCCTTACGACACAAGGCGCAAGCTGGCATCATGATTTTCCACTAGACAATCTGCCTTCTCCAGCAGCCAACTGGGAGATTGTCTTGCCTCGAAGGTACAGCCAAGTCCAGGGCCTCAGGGGCAAGTCTGGGGAAAAAGCACCAAGAAGTCTGGGAAATCACTGGGTAGGATTTCCTCCCACCGCTGTCTCCAAGCAGACCACCCCTCATCTTGGAGGGATCTTATTTTATTTTATTTATATATTTTTTTCTGATGCTGGGGATTGAACCCAGGACCTTATGCATGCACAGCAAGAACTCTACCACTGAGCCACATCCCCAGCCCTTGCAGGCATGTAAAAGAAAACCTTAAGCAGAGTTTTAGCCGCACTGGGTAGCACTGTCGGTCATCATTTTGTGCTCTTAGGTACTTGGAAACAGTGAAGCAATGGATAGTTTAAAAGCAGAGGAAATGGGAATCGGGCTACAGGGGCTGTATCAGGGCTCAGGGAAAGAACTGACTGGAGGGAACTGATCCCAGGAAGCTGACCTTTTGCACCTGGGGCTTTTACTTGGAATCTGGGGCTTGATCCTTGACTCAGCAGGGCAGCCACGGGGGGGGGGGGAATAGGCAGGAAGCAGGGGAGGACGAGGAGGACCTGCAGCCCCGGGACAGCTGCTGGATCCTCACCAGCTCGCTCCATCTCCGAGCAGCCCCCGGGGGACCTGCTCAGGATCTGCAGGCGAAGGCGGCATCTTCAGCACGGTGAGCTGGCTGCAGGGCGCCCACTCAGGGTGCTCGGCCCAGCTGCTCAGCACACAGCAACGGGACATCCACTGCTTCACTTCTGCCTCCTCAGTCGCTCCTGTGGCCATGCTGACCAGAAACTGTGCAAGGGCAGGAATCCGGGAGTCCGAGCTTAGCTGAGTCAGCACAATCCCCATCCACCGCAGTTGTTACTCTGAGGGTAACAGTGAGGAAACTGACTAGGGCTTTTATTAGAGCTGTCATTTCCGACTGTCAGTTTAAGGGTAGACCTTGAAGACACCCCTAAGAAAAAGTTGTGCCCCAGTAGGAAGGGCTTGGGGCTTGGAAAACCTAGATCTCAACTACTTGCTGTGCAATTTAGAACAAGGCACTTACTCTGCGATTATACCGCACTGGTTGTAAAATGGGATCAAAACTGCCTACTGCGTATGGATGACATATGTAAGCCAGCACAGTGGCTGCATACAGTTGCTGCTCAATAAGTGAAACAGCAATCCATCAAGCCAGGGCTTGCCTGTGCCCTCCTGGCCTCTGACTCAGTGCCCTTGCCAGCGGTCCTCCCTGTCAGGACATTTGGGGACTGCAGCAGGAGGTGGTTTGTGTTCAGAAAGTCTCACCTCTCCTTTGATTTCGCTGCTTTCTGGGAGTTGTAGCGAGTGCTCTGAGTTTCCCGAAGGCTGCAGGGACCCTGGCCATGGAGGATGCGCTCACCCCAGCTGCCCACAGAGGCCTGCGCAGCCTGCTATCACGAAGTCATGCCTCGTCCTGTTCCCCACCCATCAGTCACTCTGAGGAGGACAGAGAATCTGAAGTGCCAGGTGCTGGGCTCGAAACTGAGGACACCGTGGTAAGGAAAGTGGACACAGTCCTCCCTCGGTGCTCACATTCCCAGAGGGCCCTGAAGGCCAGGGCGGCCCCAGGGATGACCCTGCATTCCTTCCGAGTGGGGGTGACTTGTGTCACCAAGGCGAATGTGGTGGCAGCCAGGACTTCAGAGGCAAAGCCACACCCAGCACTTCCATCTCGCTCTTGGGAAAGCCTCTCTGAGGGAGGTCAGCCACCACGTGTGTGTCCCTCAGTGCCCCTGGGGAAACCCAGCCCCCGAGCCCTGACCAGATACCCAGATCGGCTGCTCTCCAGCTCCCAGCACACAGAAACTCTACAGTAGTTGCTGTTTGTTGTTTGAAAGTCACTACAGTCTTGGAGCAGTTTGTGTGCAGCCACAGACAACCGTTCTGTGCAGAGAGGTGGACAGGCCCACAGGTCACCAAAGTACAGGCAGGACAGTGGGAGAGTGTTAGAGCAGGCAGTGTGCAGTGCAGGGGCTGTAGTGCGCAGGCCATCTGGGAAGGCTTCCCGGAGAAGGTGGCAGCCGAGTGAAGACAGGCAAGAGAAGGAATTGGGAATTCCACAGATAGGCTTCCAGGCAGAGAAGTGAGCAAGCACATGCAAAGGCCCTGCGGCAGGCACTCAGGAGTAAAGGCTCAGGAAAGTGGTCCATGTGGCTGAAGCAGGGGATAGGACAAATGGGACAAGAGGAGGCCAGAGAGAGGCCCAAGCCAGACTGCAAGGTGCCTGAGGCTCTGTGGAGTTGGAGAGGCTCAGGTCCAGCATGCCAGGCACCTCCTTCAGTCTGCACCCAGTGGGGCAGACTCTGGGACCACCCCTGCCCACCAAATGAGGAAAGAGAGGCCACGGGGACCACGTGACTGGCTCACCTGAGTCACAGCACCAGGTCGTGGCCGAGCTGAAATGAAAGCCTGGTAGAGGCCACCAAGCCTTCTGTCCAGGCATGGACTTCAGGCCTGGGGTGGAGCAGCGGCCACCCAGGACCCCCAGGGCCCCCTGCTGGAGTGGAGGGTGGGCCCAAGGCACCGAGGGGCAGGCGTCCCAGCCCCCACAGACGTGCCTGAGTCACCGCGGCTGCAGATCTGCCTGGGACACGCTGGGGACCACAGCCCTGCAAGGGGCCAGCGGCCGGGGTGTGGGAGACACCGCAGCAGGGTCTGCCCTGGCACCCGGCGGTCTCTCCCGCCCCACATTCGCCCATGGCCGCCTGCCAACCACGCGGGAGCCAAGATGTTGGCTTTTTAAAAAGCCAACAAAGCAATTTTTGAGAAACCCGAGCCCCAGATGTGAGATGTTTCTGCTTTTACTCCGCAGGTTGTAAAAGCAGCGGTACAGGAGACCCCGGTGGAAGCGGGCTGGCATTGTCTCCTTGGCTCAGCCCTTCACCACACTGGACACTAGTATGGCCCCCTTCCCTGTGGGGAAACTGAGGCGCTGAGGGCTTAAATAACGACCGAGGTTAAGAAGGTGGGCCCCAAATGACTGCACGCTGTGGGGCCTGGGGATTGATGCTGGATCATTTGGAGGGGTCCTCACTTGGATCAGGGTCCCCCAGATTTATAGGTGGGATTTTAGTTAATAGGGTTCGTATAAACAAGCAAAGGCTTGCCGGCAAAATGCTCCCGCCCAGCATCCTCCTTCACGAGCAGAAATCAATTTTATGTACTGTGGTGCTGCATCTGATCTAAAGACCCCACGCACACCCTCCCCATTTACAGCTAGAAGTAGCCAGTGAGATATAAAGTTGAAGTCACCAGAAGGAGCTCTCAATAAAGCTCTGCACGACAAGTTTACTCACTCACTACAAGCGGGGCCTTTTGGCCCTCCCTTCTTTTGCCTCCTTTGTCCTGCCTGGAATGCCAGCACGATGGCTGGAGCCCTGGCAGCCATCTCAGACCCTGGTTTGTCATGGAGCATGGCAGCTGCGTGCTAAGGACAACAGAGCACAGAGCTGGGGTGTTAATAACGTCGTGACACCCCCAGGCCAGAGCCGAACTTCCTTCTACACTAGAGGCAGCCAGCTCCTCACTTTAAATGCTGAATTTGGGTTTCTGATATATTGCTATGTACTCACGGTATCTCCCATAACCCTCACCAAAACCTGAAGAGGTGGGCAGGCTCGGGAGCCAGGGGCCTGTGGTTGAATCTTGGAGTTTAGGCCAGCGGCTCTACCTCTCTGTGCCTCCCCGTCCTCCCTTTAACGTGGCAGTGACAGCGGCCACTGCAGACTTGTTTCGAGGGTGCGTAAGGTTGCACACGCCCAGCCTGTGGAGCTGTGCCTGGCGTGTGGTAGGCACCCTATAAATGCCAGCTGTGACCCCTGCTCATGCTGGGAGAATAAGTAACATGTCCAAGTTTCCACTGTGGCCCTGGGGGACGGGGACAGGAATTTGAATAGAGACAGGATTCTGTGGCTAAAATAAAACTAGGTACTCTTTGAAAGATCTACCATAAGCGTGGTTTTTATCTTGAACTCTATGTCATGTAATGTCACGTGTCCCTACAAAATAACTAATCTGGAGCTAGTATGTCAGTAATTCAGCTAGTGAAGTAACATTCAATTTTTAAGACATAAGTCAGTGCAGTGGTGCACCCCTGTAATCCCAGCTACTCAGGAAGCTGAGGCAGGAGGATCACAAGTTCAAAGCCAGTCTGGGCAAATTAGGAAGACTCTTATTTTAAAATTTAAAAATTAATAAAGGGCTGGGGGTTGTAGCTCAGTGGTGCAGCACTTGCTCAGTGTGTGTATAAGGCCCTGGAGTGGATCCCCAGAAGCACAAAAGTAAATGAACACAAACACACAGAGCCCTACTGTGCACTCAGACGGGGCAGTGGCCGTGAGGCAGGTGGCTCTGCCCTGGGGGAGGGAGAATACAGGGATCAGGGGACCCCTGGGTGAGTCTCCTTGTTAATCAGCGGGGTTATGAGATGCACCTAACTTGGCTGGTGCAGAAATTCGATGAGATTTCTCATCAAGATTCCCAGAACTAGAAGGAGCAAGATTCACATCCACACAAGTAACCCTTGGGCTTTCTACGTAGACTGTGACATTTGTGATAGCCATGCTTTTCATAGATGATCTTGACACTGTGTGTTCTGTTGATCCCTGGCAACCACACAGTCCTGGGTCCCATGGGACGCAGGGACCGATTCACTTGGGAAGCGTTTTCCTCTCACTCTGCCTGTGGGAAGAAAGTGCTGCTCACAGGAAACCAGAGCCTCTGCTGTGAGCTCACTGCTGCCAGCTGCAGCCGCGGCATAGTCCATCTGCCTCTGCTGCCATCTAAAAAGGCCACCCCCTTGAGGACTGGCGTCCACCCAAGCCACCCAGCCCTCACCGGGACACTCTGGGGAGCAGAAGTACAGGCCTTCGCCTTGTGACACCATCCAGGGTCTGGGTGCTGTCCTGCCATGGCACATGTGGATTTCAGGCCCGGTGCTGACGGGGCTGGCGACATACTTGTGGGCTGGAGTCATCTCCGCGCCGGGCTGGGCTGCCTGCTCTCAGCGTGGGTATTTTGGGGGCCTGACGTGGCTGAGAACGAGCCACTCTCTGTCAGCCGCTCACTTGGATGTTTTAGGCTGCCGACCTGGAGAGGTCAGGTGTGGGGCCCGCAGGGAGCGATTTGCCCCTCGGGGGACATTCAGCAGCGTCAGGGCGATCTTGGTTGTTATCCCTGGGGGAAGAGGGTGGGGTGCTGCTGAGGGACAGGACTGCACCACCCCAGAGAATCACCCACCTGGAGAAAAGGCAGTAGCGCCGAGCTGGAAACCAATCTTGATTGGTTTCCTCGTCTGTCCAGCAGATTCTGCTGCCCAGTGTGAGCCTCGGCCCTCAGGCCTGGAGATGAGGCTGCAGAGGGGACCTGCAGGGCCCTGCTCCTCGTGCAGCCCACACTCTAGTGGAGAAGCCAGGCGATACAGCTGGCAGGCAAATGAGCACTATTTTGCAAGATCATTTCAGGTGCCACAAGGACCCGGGCAGCTCCATACACTGGCACAGGGCTGGCAGGGGCGGGGCCTTGGCTGTGGTCAGCATTGTCAGGACTGCTTTTGGCTAAGGCTGTGTCCCTGGGCCAGGTCACCACTCTGCACCACAGTTCCTGCATCTGTGACACGGCAGCTGTCATGGGACCCTCCTTGTAGAATGACGGGGACCTGGGAGGGCAGATGCGCAGAGCTGGGACATACGAATGTGGCTGAGAGCTCAGCCACGTCAGTGACTTTGCTCATGCGCTTGCTCACTCACTCCCCACACCCCTCGAGTCAGCACAAACTGCTTCCTCTCTGACTCCTGAGCTCCCCATCGCCCTCTGCGGCTCTGCTTGGTCAAGCGCACCCAGAACGGTGCAATGGATCCGCCAGAAGGTGCCCGGGTTGGTGACCTGGACCAGGCAACAATTGGGCACCACTGGACACAGTCTGTGCTGGCCCCGGGGCAGGGGGCACAGGCGCAGCCCCACGTCCCCAGCTGGGCCTTGGCACTGTGTCCTGTGGCTTCCCTCTATCTTGGTGGCTCCCCCGAGCAGTCTGAACTGAGGGTGGGACAGCCGTGTCCTCAGAGAACAGCCAAGGGGGCCACAGGGAGGTGGCAGCCAGACCACAAGGCCCCTCTTGCCCCTGCCCACGTGTTGAGCAAGAAGTCTGCTCTGTCTGCAGCTTCCTTTGGGGAAGCAGATGCTAGCACAGGGCAATCTTTCCCGGGCTTCCCAAGAGCAGTGCCCCTGCTTCTGGGACTCAGACCCAGACACACCCCTCACTTGACTCTGAGGAAACCGTCTCTCCCCTGGCATAGCCCCTTGGCCTTTCTAGGGTAGCAGTGGCCCCTTGGGGTACCCTACTCCGTCCCCAGAAAACCCATCTGGATCTGGAGGTGAACTCAGGAGAGTGGGTTAATAGGAAGGCTCCCCGGGATGGACTCGACCTCCTGTAACCCATGTCTTTTGTAAGCGGGGGGTTTGAATGTGCTGTCACATTCTACTGAGCTGTTTTTAAAACTTAAGTTCATCTTGTGGGATGCTTTAAACTTCTTCCTGTATTTTCTGCCTTAAATTAAGAACAGGATATACAAATGATTCTCTGACCTTTCTCCTTGTTCAATTTTTAACAGAATAAATGTGATAAATAGCTGGGGCTAGTGGTACACACCTATAATCTCAGCAGGCCAGGAGGCTGAGGCAGGAGGATCACAACTTTGAGCCCAGCCTTGACAATCTAGAGATTTAATGAGACCTTATCTCTAAACTCCTTATCTCTAAGGAGGGAAAAAATTGCAGCTTAGTGCAAAGGCCCTGGGTTCACTCCCCAGTATCTCCAATACTACAAAAAAATAAGTAAATAAATAATAAACAAAATAAGAATGATTTTTAAAACACAGTAAATATCACACAATTAAAGATAATTGTTATCAAGGGGTTAATTTCTTTTTTCAATTTTTGGAGAATAATAATAATAAAGAACAATAGCAAAATACCAACAACACAGACAAAAACAAAACAGAGCAAAAAAAATAAAAATGATACTGGTTTCAACACAAAATGGTAGGAATTAACTGTGGCTGTTCTGTTACACATTGTTATCTGCCTCGAAGTTGCTCAGATTACCTGATGTGAGAATGCAAGACTGATCAAACCACTAAAGAGAATAAAAAGTAAAGACAAAAAAATTAGAAACAATACGGAGTTTCACTAGACAAGGTGGTAGGAATTCACCAATGGTTGTTATATGGCATATTGTTGTCTTCAAATGAAGGAAGGGGAGAAAAATAGGTAGATAGATACACAGGTAGATGGATGGGTGGATAGCTAACTAGCCAGGATAACTGTATTGCTGATGTCTAATGGTTTATTGGAAGGAAGAGTTAATGCTTAATTTTTGGACCAATTTTGCATGCTTATATCTTATATCACAGAGCCTCCTGGGAGGAACTCAGAGAGTTCACTGCCCGCCAGGGTGGACCCTGAGCCGAACTACAGAGACAATGGCGGTCAGGGTGGCGGCGCCCCTGTAACCCCCGCTACTCCATAGACTGAGGCAGGACAGTGACATCACTATAAGGCCAGGCAGGCATTGGGAAGCTGGTCCAAACTTGGTCCAGGTAATCTGAAGGGGTTCATTTCAAATAAAAACTGTGGAATGCTAATGCTAGCCATTGCAGTAATGATCACAGCTCACATACCTTCTAGTTGCTCTAAGCAGGCCTGCTTTCTCAGCCCTTCAACAGTACAATCCAGGCACGAACGTTGTGCCCATTTTCAGAAGGGAAAACTGAGGCACAAGGCAATTGAAGTAACTTGACAAAGGTGACCTCACTGGTAGGTGACTGAGTGGGGATCTGAAGCCAGGCTATCTCATCAGGGTCCCTGGCCACTGACATATGAAACCCTAGAGGACCAAGTTCCCAATGCCTGGCCTTATAGTGATGTCACTGTCCTGCCTCAGTCTGTGGAGTAGCAGGGGTTGCAGGGGCACCGCCACCCTGACCTGCATTGTCTCTGTAGTTCGGCTTAGGGTCCACCCTGGCGGGCAGCGAACTCTCTGAGTTCCTCCCGGGAGACTCCGCGAGTCTCAGCGACATGTCACACAGGCAGACTTCAAAGCTGCCTCCCTCCAGCTGATGGAACCCCAGGGTGTCTCTCTGGGGCCTGGCAGGGGTGCCAGTTGGCAGTGGAGCTGTGTTTAATGATGCTTCATTTTGATCAAGCGGGGGGGGGGGGGGGGGAGAAAAAGGCACAAATGCTCAAAAGGCTGTTTACAAACTCCAGCTGTGACCACTGACCTGCATCTAATGCTGCTAATTGCAGAAACACAAGCTTTATGCCCACCTTGGAATGCATTTAGAGGTCACCACACCTCCCACCCTCCCTCCAACACCCGCCACCAGAGCCAAGAAACCAGCCCCTTTGTCACTTGTAACTGCTGTAATTAGTGCTATCTACATGGAAGTACCAGGCCTGTTTCCTTTGTTGCTCCCTGTCCCAAGCTGTGCCATTAAAACAGAGCTGTGACTTGGGTGGAGCCTGAACACCCACATTTTACAGGGCTGCATCTGTTAAAAGTTTCAGGAGAGGAGTCCTGCTTCGGACTTCCATTTACAGCCGCTTATACCTATTAGGGTTAGGTTTCGCTAAACATAACAGCATTAAAAATTTATGACTTAAATAAGGTCAAAATTTATTATTCTCACCAAAAATATCAGAAACCTAGATGTCTGTCTTTCTCTTCTAATCCTCAGCAGGTGGCCTCCATCCTTAAGGTGATTCCTGATTCAAGGTGGCTGCTACAGATCCAGCCATCTTGCCCACATTCTACGCTGGCAGTCAGAAGGATCTGAGATGCCAAAGGTGCCTTACAGCCTCCTCTTTATAGTCTTTCTTTTAATATGCTATTAAAGTTCCTTTTATAAAACTCATAGGCCAAACCTAGTTACATAGTTGGTGTGGCTAGTTACATAGCTGCAAGGGATCCTGGGAAAAGTAGTCTTTGGACTCTGGCTGTCAGTCAGCAGCTTCTGTGGACCTCAGACAGGTAATATGACTATCAGTCCTGTGGTAAAAAAGTTCTGACCACTCAGAACAATGCTGGGAACCTGAGACTTCTCCGATCATCCAGTGTCCAAGCATCATCCCTTAATCTTGGAGTAGAAAGGACTCACTGGTTTTAGGTAATGACTTTGGTTCTGGCAAAACTGAAGTAGCTGCACCCCCCTATCCCCAGGAGTCTCTCCAAGGTCTGCCTCCAAGGCAGCCAGCATCATGACACCCTGTACCATGGCACCCTGCCTCCCAGAACCTGGCCACCCCTGCCGGCCTTCCCACAAGCCCCAGCTGAAGGACTCTCCCTTCTGGGCTCCACAAGCACGTGAGGTGGTCCCTTCCCCCTCAGCCCCTCAGCATTCCTAGAGCTCTTCCCCTGGGCACACCCCGAGGTTGGGTCTGTCCTGAGGTATGGAGGGGCATGGGGACTGGGGGGCTCAGTACCTTTTCCCCGGGGAAGGGCCAGAAGGGAGCAGTCTTGGGTTGAAGTGGTGGTTCTCACCCTGGGAAATTTTGACCCCTGGGGACAGTGGGCAACATCTCCACACAGCTTGAGTTGTCACAGTTGGGTGCAGAGGGGAAGGTGACGTGTATCCTGTAGGAGCCGCCTGGGCATCAAGGGGACAGTGACACCACAGCTCTCCCTCTGCCATCCTGTTCCTGCCTGGGGTCGCGGACTGTGGGCTAAATCGTGTCCCCGAATAAACCTCTGCTCCTGGAATTTGCTGGTGTCAGGTACTGAGTCCCAGCAGTGAGAAAAATGACTGCGACCGACAGGAAAGTGTATCTGGGTGGGGGGTGCAGCAGGGAGCCGATTGTGCAAAGCTCCTCGGCCAGGAAGGAGTGTGCACTGTGGTCTGTCAGAGCATGCAGTGGAGGACTGTGTTTTGGGGGCTCTGCGGGGTTTTTGATAGTATTAGGGATTGAACCCAGGGACGTCACCCTGTTATATCCCCAGCTTGCTTGCTTGCTTTCTTGCTTTCAAGACAAAGTCTTGCTCAGTCACTAAATTGCCCAGTCTGGGCTCAAACTTGCCATCCTCCTGCCTCAGCCTGCCAACAAGCTGAGATTACAAGGTGTGAGGCCCCACACCCGGCCTGGTAGAGGATCCATCACACCGCTGATGCTGGCGGTGCTTGTCATCAGTAGGGACTCACGCGCTGAGACTTTGCCTGCTCCCCGGGCTTCCGATTCTACATGTTTAGATATAACTTCAGTCAGAACAATAAGCGTGTGCTGGGATCTGCTCCACAGCCGCGCAGCTGCACGCAGCCGCCTGCAGGGCGGGGCCTCCTGCCTGGTTTAACAGTCTGCTTTTGCTGTCTTCAAAGTCTTAGCAATTGGCTGGGGATATACCTCAGGGGCAGAGCGCCTGCCTGCCAAGCGCAAGGTCCTGAGTTTGATCCCCAGTACCAAAGAAAAGTCAGTCATTATTTCACTGGGCTTGGGCTTTGAAAATGAGGTCCAGTGGGCTGTGGGAGCACAAATATTGGGAAGGGAGCTAAATCCAACAGGGTGGCCTTGTACAGGGTCTCTGCCATCCTGGTAGGAACAAACCCCGTGTGCAAGTGAAATTTCAGCAGTTCTGCTGTGGGTTACATGCTCTTTTGTCTGTATTTAAAATCGAGACCACCCCCTCTAACAATGCATGGTAAAAGCCCATGCCAATAATTTAAACGCTGCAGTATTTTCTTGCTTAGAACAATGTTAAGTAGCAAAAGAAGAGCATCCAGAGAACTGAAGACCGAGAGTGAAAGACAGGGACACAGGTTAGCGCTGTGAGGGGCGCTTGTTTCTTTTGTCCTGCTTTTCTAGCCAGGGCCCTCTGCATTTTCCTCCTACAGTGGCCCCACGAGTTCCGTGCTGTGCAGGATGGAAGGAGGCCAGGCCAGCCAGGAGCAGGGCACAGAGCGGGGCTCAGGGTGGGTTTGGCACCGGGCCTGGAGCCCCCCTTTTCGGAGAGGAAGGAGCTGTGATTTGTTGCACTCCACCCGGCTAATCAAGCTGCCGGCCAGGCATCAGCAGTAACCCACGCTCTAGCACAATATTGCCTTTGGCTCCTGGCCCCACCTTGAAGGTGAGTTTAGGGCGGGCAGTGGCTGCTCTGAGCGCGCTGCCTCAGGTCCCTCTGGAGGTGCCCAGGCACGGAGAAGTCTCATTTTTCTGCTCTTAAAAACAATCGGGCCCTTTTCCTCTCTTACTTACTCTTTTATATTAGGTGTAATGTAGAATGGGTGAGGGGCGTGGCTTGGTCCTTCCCCAGCCCCTAGGAGGGGCTGTGAACAGGAGCACAGAGCCCTGCTGATCACCAGAAGCCATAATATGTATGTATGCATGTAAGTATTTATGACACAGGGTCTCCCTATTAAGTTCAAGCAGGCCTCGAATTCATGGTGATCCTTCTGCCTCAGCCTCCCGAGTGCTGGGATGACAGGCATGTGCCACCACGCCTGTCTGAGAGCCATATTTATGAACAAGGCACTGAGCCACCAACAGGTGTCCCAGGGTGGCCCAGCACTTCTCCACTACCACCCATCATACCCGCTGCGCTCTGCCCCACACCGACCAGCTTCTGGAGTTGGCAGGTGGGGAGCAGGGACGAGGTTGCCACTACCTTTCTCAGGACATCACCCTCTAGCACCTTCTGGTGTCCCTGCCTCCTGGGCTGGGTGGAAGGACCATGCCCTGGAGTGCAGCCCTGTGCCTGGTGGCCCTCAGTGATCAGGCAGAGACAGGGAGGGAAGCCAGGGTGGTGGAGGAAGTTTGCCACGTGGCCCAGAGCAGCTAGTAGTGATGCCACCTCTGGGTGACCAGGAGGGGACTTGGGGAGCTTCTTCTAGTGTAGGCAGTCAGCACACAAGCTAGGCAAAGACAGGCTGGGAAATGAGCTTGGCTTGCACACCATGGGGCTGTGAACTTATCAGCAGCTCTACCAGTGACCTTGGATGACACCTAACACCTTGCTGAGCCTCAGTTTCCCTCTCCATAAATTGGGTTAGAGGAGATCATTTTGTTGCTTGGCTCATTGTCCCCACCATGGGGCTAGGGTCTGGGTCCGACTCGTTCACCTCCACCTTCCCAGGTCTCCAGGCACTCAGCACAGAGTGGACATTCAGCTGATGTTAAATATCACTGATTTGCTAGCTGATCATGGAAATGCAAAAGTCCTCTTCCCTGTCCCTGGGGATTCACTCTGAGACCCAGCTGGGAGAACTGCAGGTCAGGAACTTGCGGCTGACATCTGAGGAGCCATCTGCAAAGCCCAGGATCCCCAGCCTTCCACAGGGATGGGAATATGGGTGCACTTCTTCCAGCCTGTGTGTGTGTGTGGGGGGTGTCGCACTGGGGATTGAACCCAGGGCCTTCACAGTGATGTGCATCCCCAGCTCTTTTTAATTTGTTATTTTGAGAGCAGATCTTGTTAAATTACCCAGGGTGGGCTTGAACTTACAATCCTGCTGCCTCAGCCTCCCAGGGTGCTGGGATCACAGGTGTGCACCACAATGTCTGGGTTCTTTCAGCCAAGTACTACAGGAGGTGAAAGCATGTGAGATACACAGCGCAGAACACTGCATATAGATACATGAGAGATCCGGGCTCAGAGTCCCCTGCAGGTTGCCGGTGCTGAGGCTATCACTTGCTAGTTCTTTTAAGCCTCTCAGAATCTCAGTTTCCTTATTCATAAAGCAAGGCTGTTGCAGCTCAGCTCGCAGGGCCAGATGAGACCATCCTTGAGCTAAGCTCTTCTGGCCACTAGCTGGAATTGGACTGTGATGTGGGGCTGTGGGTGCTGCCTCGGTGATAGCCTTGGTCAAATAATCACCACCTGTGGCTTTAAATCCCAACTTTACCACCAATGCGCCCCCAAGCTGAGCCTCAGTCTTCCGATCTGTGAAGTGGGGATGACATTGGGCTGTTGTAACGAGTAAGTGGGACCCTCAGCCTTGCTCCTGCTCCATCGCTGGTCTCTGGCCTCTGTCCTTACGGCATTCTACCCTTGGCACCTCCCCTGACCGAGAATGTCTGTGTCTCTCCCAGATACGCAGCTCCGTGAGACCAGGGTAAAATCATTGGATGGATGGATGGATGGGTGGATGGATGCATGGGCAGATAGATGGTGTGTGGGCGAAGAGACTGATGGATGCCTCGTGTCTGGTGATGAAACAAAGCAAGGTCTGACAGCTGGGTACATTTGCAGGGCCATCCTGGCTGGCTCCACGGTCTGAGGAACAGCTGCGTGATGCTGCATTCTGACTACTTCTCCCTCTGGGCCTCGGTTTGCTCGCCTGAGGCCTAGGGATGGTAGCGTGCAAGGGTCGTATGTAAGGTGACAGCGTTGCCAGTGTCTGGCCCTTCACGAACACTCAGTGAACAGTGCTCCTTGCTGCCATCAGCTCTGGGACATGCTGGGGCACCGAGCAGCCCACTTCTGGAAGATGCAGGAGCAAGACCTATAAACGTGGGGAGCAGCACACAGAGGCTGGAGTGCAGGCTTTGGCGTAGGCCCTGGGCTGGGCGGACCCTGTTCCTGCTGTGGTGTGGGGCCCCTGCGGATCTCCGTCCCTCAGGCAGGGGATAGTAGCGCCCATCCCTGCCCATGAGCGCCGTCTCTTCATCTCACTGCACCCGGTTTATCAAGGGCAGTGTGGCAAGGCCTGTCATTTGTCCCCCAGGGGGGTGGGAGAGAGCCAGAAACCACCTCTCCATTAAGCTGCTGTTATTTGGGGACCCCAGAGCAGCAGCTGAAACTGCAACCTAAATAATACCTTTGCAACCCTGGCAAGTTGTAAAACGGCTAAGTGGAAGAACACCTGTGTGCCAGACAAAACAGATCTGCAGGCCGGCCCGGCCCAGGGGCTCCCAGGAGACCTGGAACGCTGCCCTGGCAAAGGGGTGAGACAGAAGCCAGTCTTGGCTGGAGAAGAGTAGAGTGTGCAGATCCCTGGTGTCTGCAGGGCTCTGCGGACACCCGGCTCCTCAGAAGCTCACGGCACCATGGAAAGTGGTGTGATATTTGCACCTGCAGTACCCTCCCTGTACATGACTGATCACAGCCCAGCTAATGTAAATACTGTGTAAATAGCTGTTACGCCACAGCGCTTAGGGGCTAATGACAAGGAAAACATGTGCACATGTTTAGCACAGGCCCAATTTCTTAAATATTTTCCACCTGCATTTGGTTGGATCCAGGGGTGTGGATGCCCTGGGTAGGAAAGGCTGACCGGACAACAGGAATAATACAGGAAAGCTCAGGAGCTGCCGCCGGTCTGGAGGAACCTCACAGCGGGCTGCGAGGAGGGTCCCCTCAGAGGTGAGGGTGCCTTGGTCTTGGACTGAGACCTCTCCACCTGGGCCACAGGGACCTCTGCTGTGCCGCACAGCAGCCCTGCCCTGTGTTAGTGATGGGGCTGGCTGGGGTGGGGAAGGCAGCCCCAGCCCCTGGAGAGATCTCAGTGCCACTGGGTGCCAGGGGTGCTGGGAGAGATGCCCCCACAAGTACAGAAGCAGAAAGGGCCTAGGTGTCAGGACCGAGATTCCCTGGCGCCCCCACCTCATCTGTGAGAGGCCTCGCCAGGGAGGGGTCCCAGGGTGTGTTGAATTGAGGGGACCCCACAAATTCCACAGGGGACCCCTCACCCCAGGCCCTGTCAGTGCCCCTGACTCAGGCTGTGTGTCCCAGAACAGCTCCTGTCCAAGACAAAGCAAGGGCCTGCGGTGTGCTGAGAGCAGCTGCAAATGCGGGGTTTCTGAGCTGTCAAACTGCAGCCCCGCACAGGCTATTTTACCGGGGGGTGGGAGGGTGGAGGACAGAGGACACAGGGACAGCCTGACCCAACGGAAAGATGCAGCGTCACTGTCCAGGTGGACTGCGGGGCATAGTCTCCCACATACTCAGGATGAGTCTGTTTGCCCTTTTCAGCTCTAGAGGTCTCTGATTTCCTTGCCTTGAGGCCCCACTTACATTTGCAAAGCTGACAGTGAAACATCTTACACGGAAGCACCTGCGAGCTCTCTGTCTCTGTCCCTGTCTCTGTCTCCCACAGTCACATGACTTCCTCTCTGATGTGACCTTCCTGCCTCCTCCTATAAGGCCCACCTGGGTAATCTAAGGCCATCATCCCAAGATCCCGAATCACCCCTGCAAGGTCCCCGCTGCCATACAAAGAAACAATTTTCACTGACCTCAGGATGAGGATTGGACATCTTTGAGGGTCATCCTTCTGCGTCTGCAGCAGGCAATGCTGATGTAAAAGGGGAGAGGTGCCAAGAACATGTTTTAAGGAGGCCATCGGGGTCTTTCTATTTCAAGGCGTGTGGGACAGAGGCCCAATTAATAGAAGCTAAAGCAAAATTAAGTCTCTCTCCCCCATTCCCTCTCCCTGTCTCTCTCAAGGCGGGGCTACAATGTCCCTCTCAGCTGACCAGACCTGGGGTAGAATACACCAGGTCAGAGACACACAAGAGAGAGATCAACGTGGATAGACTGAGCAGCTCACTCTGGAATAAGAGATAATTCTGGGGAAATAAATACAAAATTGTCTTCATTCTAGCTTATAGCAGTGGCGGGTTTTGAGGGATTGTCACATCAACAAAACAAGAACAGGTTGCCATGAAAATGGAACAGGCAGGGAAGAAGGAAAAGCTCTTGAGAATGAGACATATGGTTATATTTGAAAATTTCAGTGAATGGACTAAAAATAGATGATGATAAAGTTGTTTGAAAGATAGAATTGAAGGAGTCATGTTGTTTCATGAGTGTGTAAAAGAGAAAAGTAAAAAAGTTTGGACAGTAAGAATAAACCCAGGCACTCCAACCTCTGTACAATGAGAATTTCAAAAGAAGAGAAGAGAGCGTAGGGGAAAGCAATTATCAAAGAAATGATGGGACCATTTCTCCGCACATCCTAACTCGAGTCTTCACATTACAGAGTTCCACCTGGTGCCAACTGCAGTGCACTTGTGAGACTCCAGAGCCCACCCCGTGGGCTTTTTGGAAATAATAATTTACCAAGGGGCCAACCATCCACAAGAGGTTGAAAATCAGACTCACACCAGATTTGTCATTTAGTCTGATGCCAGAGAATAACGAAAATACATCTTTTATGTTCTGAGGATTAAATATCTTCAACAAGGATTCCTAAAGAGCCAAGCAAAACCATGATCCTCTTAGGCATTCCGGTATTCAAAAATTCACAAACCATATACTCTGTATGAAGAAATGACCCGAGGATGTATGTCAAACTCCCACCCCGTAAAAATAAAATACCTAAGGAAGAGGCGTGATGTGAGCATATTTTTAAATCAGTGGTTTGCAGTTACTGGGGGCAGAGGGTGAAAGAATAAGAGAAAGAAGGAGGGGAGAGGGCAGAGGAGGCTCTGCTTTGATGGGTGAAGGTTTGGAGTTACATTTCCTTCTCCATGGGTTGATTCACACTTAGCTCTTTGGTGAATACTATTTCCTCGCTCATTGTGTAAATGCTTTTTATTGGCTTTCAAGTTTAAGGAGGCAGCCTATTCAAAGATTTAGTTCTACATTCTACAGCGGCATAGACTCTAACCAGCATTTCCTAACCAGTCTGGTCTATGCCAGGCACAGCTCCCAGCGCTCAACACGGGTGAACAATGTTTCATCCTTGTGCAGGACAACTCTGTGCCCATCTCCATTTTTCCAGATGAGGAAACTAAAGCACAGAGAGGCTAAGTCACCTGCCCAAAGCTATACGGCAGGTGGCAGAGGCAGGATTTGAATTCAGGCGAACCTCAGGGCACAGAGATTAAAATTACACAACTCACGGATAGGGGAGGGAAAGAACAGAAGTCGGTGTAACTGCACTGATTTCCTTATTTTCCAACGAAAGGAATTGTTCGGTACTATCTAAAGCTGACAAAGCGAGAGGTAAAATCAGACATTATTGAAGGAAAGTTTTATTATCAGAAAAACTTAAAAAGCCAGAGCCAGGCACTAGTACCCCTGGGGTGTAGGCTTGGGAGCCATCTATCTGGTGGCGGGAGACTTGCTATAGAGTTGTCTTTACTATTGAATTGCTTTCCTATGCTTGTGTACTATTGCTGTTTTGTTAGAAACTAGTTTACTTTTTTAAAAAATCAATTCTATAAATGCAGGAAGTCCCGCTGACAATCCCGCGTTGACGTAACTGTGTGCTGAGGTTGTATCGAGGTCTAGACCATGCTGCTGCCAGCTCAGCCTGCCCACCTTGATTCTGTGGCTTGTCTGTGCCCGCTGCCAGGCACAGCACCCTCCCCGTCCTGAAACCTGGCAGACATGCTTACAAAAGGGGCCCAAGTCACCTGGGAAGTGGCTCTGTTTGCAAACCACCCCCTGTAGAGGGCGAGGGAGTTGGGGCCTGAGAATGTCGGAGGGAAGAGATTTTGAACAGTGTCACCGGGGCACTGTGGATATTTATGACCCTGCCTGGGTCTGATAGTATCATTGATGTCCCCAGAAGGCATCATCAGGGTCCAGGCCCTCCAACTTTGGGATCCTTTCTACACCCCGTCCTCAGCGACCCTTAGGGATGCAGTCCTTCCGCCTCCTGCACCCTGGGGAGTGCCGGCTTTTGCTCCCGATCGGCCCAGTCCTGGGTTTCGTAGTCCTGGGCTGCATCTCTGTGGTCCTTCCCAGGAGTCACCATAGCCGGCCACCCTTGCTATCTCAGGGAACCGGAGAGCCCCTAACTCCCTCCAGCTGTGTCTCTGCAGGGCTGAGGTCATCCGTTCTGGCGCAGAGCAAGCAGGGCTTGTTGTGTCTTTGTTTCATTCAAATGGTTTGGGCCGTGACTCACTCAGCTTCTCCTCTCTTGCTGTTTAAACCAGGGCACCGTCTGGGAGTCATTTTTGATTAGATGCTGACCTCAGAAATACGCTTGCATCATTTTGAAAACATCTCCCAGCACCACAGAAATCGATTCTGATGGAGGAAGGACGCTGAGCGCACAGTGGCCAGCACTGGGTGTGTGCGCCGCCGCTGCCGAGGACAAGTGCTGTCCTGCCTGCTTCTGGGGCTGCCGGCCTGAATCAGTGAGGATGCCAGTCCCAGCGCAGCCCTGGACACACGTGCCACCAGGGCCAGCGCTGGGAATGTGATCACGGTCATCATCCTTCTCATCCCCGTCACTGTCGCCAGTGCTGGCTACCACTACGGAGCGCTTATTCTGGACCGCACCACTTCTAAAGGAGTCAGGTTAAGCAAGCCCATTCCCTTCTCACAGCATCCTGCCAGGCAGGTACCCTGGGCACTGGGGGTCTGAGAGCGTCGTCAGGTGCTTCTCAGGAGCTGGGGAGGTCAGGGTGGGAGGCCATGCCCCTGGCCCGCCTGGCACAGGACCACCTGGCAGCTGGAGCCAGAGGTCTCATGGGAACAGGAAGCCCCAGAGGTCAGGGATGCTCAGGGCTGGGGCAGAAGGTGTGACCCCATGAGAGGGATAGGGAGGTCAGAAGTCACGAGCACAGTGCCAGTTGGTCAGTAGTACCGAGAAAGGGCAGTAGGAGGCAGGCAATTGGCCGTGATGGGGTGGGGTGGGTGCTGCTGTGGTTTGCTGTTTCGCTATTTGCTGCACCTCAGCCACGTGCCTGATGTGGTACAGATGGAGGAGGCATGACATGTTCATTTCTCCCAGCCCTACAGGCCAAGACAGACTCATAGAACCAGAGGAGCAGGGCCAGCCACGAGAGGAGGCCAAGCTCCCTGGGGTGAGGTGGCCTTGGAGTCGAGCAGGTGAGAGGCAGTGCTCCTGGTGCTTAGCATCGGGAGCTGCTCCATTTGACAGTAGTGTGAGCTGAAGAAAAGGGGTCCAGGGAAGTAAGATTTAAGGGGGGCACCTGTGATAACTGGATCTAGCTGTCACAGCGATGGTAATGCCTAAAGAGAATGTGGTAGAGCACGCCTGTAATGCCAGCACTCAGGAGGCTGAGGCAGGAAGATCCCAAAGATCCCAAGTTCAGCTAGCCCGGACCACACAGCAAGACCCTGTCTCAAATAGGGGGCAGTAAGGCAGATCTGGTGTCTCAGAACAGCAGCTGCTCTGAAGACAGAGCTGAACTGGCCACTGCTCCAACTAAAGCAGCTCTGAGGATGGCGTCCCATAGCTCTGGCTACTTATAGCCCTTTGTGGGGTGTGTGAGGACTGGTAAATCAGCTGCGGGTGGTCAAAGTACAGGTTGGACATCACTGATCCAAAAATCTGAAGGCTTCTGAGCACCAATCTGACACCACGGGTGGAAAATTCCACACTGAAGCTTGCTTACTTGCATAAAATTACTATAAAGACTAAAAGTTCAGACTGTGTGTATAATGAATCTCCAGGAAAACATCCTGAATCTGAAAGCCTTCTGGTCCCAGGCACTTTGTATAGGGGATGCTCAATCTGTACGGACTCCTAGGGCTGTCGTGACAAGGTTCAAAAACTGGGAACCCTGAAACAAAGTTCTTCCTCACAGGCTCTGGAGGCCCGAGGTCCCGGGTCAAGTACCAGCAGAGCTGTGCTCCTTCCCTCCTGCTCCTCCTGCTCCGGGGGCTCCAGGCCCTCCTCTGCTGGTAGGAGCTGAACTCTGACCTCTGTTCTGCCTGCGCACGGCCTCCTCTCAGCTGGGTCTCTCCGCCTCTTGTAAGGACATTGACATTTGGAGCCCACAGGGATAGTCCAGGATGAGCACATCACTCACTACATTATGTCCGCAAAGACCCTTTTCCCCAGCAAAGTCACATGCACACTCCCATGTGGACAAATCCATTGCAGGGTATTGGGGGACCCCCACACACACTTCGGTCAGTCCGGTCCACCTCTCCCCATGTGGGAGCTGCTTTGGGAGCAGAAATCAAGTGTCTTCCTTCATTCCTTCATTCCACAAATACTGATGGAATACCTACTGTATGTCCTGAGCACTTCCTGGGGCTCTGGGGGTGCCGTGTCCTTCCCCAGGGAACGCCGATGGCACTGCATATGGTGCTGCAAAGGAAGAGAGGGAGGGGAGGGGCGGGGCAGAGAGGAATGCTCCAGCCAAGGAGGTGTGTGGGCCTGAAGGGATCACAGGTCAGCTGAGAACTGGACACAGGACACTCCCCTCTGTGCTCTTAAGCTCCACGGGCCAGTCCCTGTGTGTGGGCATCACAGACATGGACACAGGTGCCCAGCTCCGCTGCGCTTGGGCCCGGGCAGGTGATGCAGCTGGTAGGAGTGAGCCAGGGACAATGAGACAGAGACAGCTGGACAGTGGCATATTGGAGACTCGTACCTCCGTCCAAGGGGCTCAGCTCACAGTTACCAAGGGACACAGTATGGCCAGGTCATCTGCATTCTTCAAAGAAAATGGAAATCTCAAATGTTCTGTGAAGATTTCTGAATTGTAAATGGTTTATAAAATGAAGAAAATATAAGGAAAGAAAAAAAAACCCGTTGCAGATGAAACCAACCTGTCTGTGAGCCAGGCAGAGCCCTTGGGTTACAGTCATGGCCACTCAGGGTGCAGCGGCCTGGTGTGGGGGCAGGTGAGGTAAAGGCTTGAGGGGTGACCGCTGAAGTGTGAGCCTTGTGATATGGCGGCGCCCCGACAGAGTGCAGGAGAAGGGTCTCATGGCCGTGTGACAGGGGGCGCTCTTCCCTGCTTTTGTGGCGCCAGTCCAGGCCCACCCTTCCTCCCAGCATGCCCTGCACCGCCCCTTGAACACATGTGTAAACTGTGACTCATAGCCCTGTCCTCCACCCAGTCTCCCTGGCACCCCTCCCCCAAGCCATGAAGAACGGGTCTCACTATCCTTGAATCTTCCAGGGTATTTTGTTTTCATTCTTTCATGAGTTGTATTTACTCAACAATTATTTGCTGAGTGTCTGCTCTATGCAAGGCAATGCAGGGAGGGGGGGGGGCTCTAGGGCCACAGGTGGCAGCCCTAGGGGCACAGAACCACTGTTCCCACGGGGCTCAGAGGCCCTCAGGGCAGGGTGGGTGGGTGTGGGTATCATGTGACCACACTACACACATTAGATCCACTTGCTGTGATTTCCAGGAAAAGTGCTGCAAGGACAAAGGCGAGGTCAAGAGGGCTTCCTAGGGCAGAGCGGGGGTGAGAGCTGAGCTCTGAGTGTGCATCTCAGTGACCTCGATGGGCTCAGGGGCCCTGGAACATCCCGTCAGGGAGGCAGAGAGCTCTCACAAAGTGCCGCTGTCTCAGAGGGTGGCAGAAGGCTGAGGTGACAGAATGGCGGCCAGGCTGTGACCGAGTAGAGAGGTGGGCAGCGTCCTTAGATTCAGAACAGGCAAAATGAACCTGGCTGGCCACAGCCTCAACTCCCCTCACAAGATCGAAGTCCCTGGCATCAGAGATGGACGCCTCCCTGGGTGACCCAATGCAGACACAAAGCAATCCGGCCTGACATTGTGGGTAGACAGCTCTGGTGGGAGTGCCAGGCCCCTCTCATGGCTGCTTAGGCTCCCTGCAACGCGGTTTCCTCGTGCATAAAATGGGTCGGCAACAGCAGAACAACGTCCACGTCTCCTTAGGCTTTGAGCGGTCTCAGAAAGGACTGAGACCCAGCACTCACCTTCCGGAAACAGTGCTCCAAGGAGAAGGTGGTGCTCACCCATCAGCAGAGACAGGCATCAAAGAGTTACTGTTAATCATTTGAGGGGTATTTATTTTTAAGAACAAAAAAAGACATCAAAGTAATCATCACAGGAAATTCTGAAATGACCTGGCTGCCTTATTCTTTCAGGATGGCATACCACTGGGTTGGCCGGGATTTAGGTTGGGGTGCAGAGCATCCTGGGATCATAAGGCTTTGTGGCGCCGACGGTTGTGCTAGCAGCCTGGTAGAAAGTGCCAAGAATGTTCGCTGTGACCCTAGACAGCCGCTGAGTTGGGGGCTCTGCCCATGGCGCAGGGACTGCGCGGGCCAGGAGGCTCCACGCTGGGCTCCTCTAGGGGGCAGTGGGGCTCCACCAGACTCGGCGGGGAGTCTCCTCCCTCTGTCTTCCCAGAGGCCGGGAATTGCTTCTCCTCTCTGAACCTCTAAGTTGGGCCTGGAGGGAGATCTTTGCACGTACTTGGCCTTGACCGGACCGTGGCCCCATCTTTCACGCTCCTAAGGAAGGCAAATGTTTGGTGTCACAACAGCACATGAACGTTTCTTAAAAAGAAAGCCTGACAGCTGTACCCACTTAGGGGACACTTTGGGGTTCCAGGGCACAAAGAGGGCACCTCCCTCCAGCTGGATGTGGCAGGAAGTTCCATTTCAGAGCCTCATAACTTTCACATGGAGGAAACATCCCATTTCCACACTGGTGTTCTTGGCTAGATTTGGGTGTTTAGATTCCCAGAACAAATCTCCTTGACCTTGACCCGTTCATCTACCTGCTCCTCCTCCTCGTTCTTGTTTGGCTAATGACCCATGTTCTGGGTAGGCGATGAGATCCCTGAAGATCTGAGAGCCACAAGCTGCACCCCTGGGGTCCATGTTCCCAGTATGGGCGAGGGCAGGGGGGACCAGCATATCTGCTTTACGTACAAATCCTAACTTTGCCACTTCCCCACTGTGTGGCCATCTGCAAGTGTCCCCATGCCCCGAACCTAAACAACAAAGAGATTCACCTTGCAGGAGACTGTGAGGTTCAGTGCCAGGATCCTGAGACAGGCCAGGCCTGGGTGCCAGGCACATCATAAACACAGCCAGCCATACCCTCCCTGCCCTCTGCCCCTCCAGCCTAATCCCTCCTTCCAGACTTGCTATGTCCTTTGCCGTGACACCTGTCACTTGCTTCTGTGTCTTTTATACCTACCATTTACATGGCTTGTCCCCTCTGCATCCAAAACACCCTGTTCCAGGCACATGGCTGGTGTCAGCATTTGTGGAGTGCATGAATGAATGAATCTGAGTTCATGATACAGTTCTGTGGGCCTCAGTTTCCCCAGCTGTGCTGTGGGGATGATGGTATCAGAAGTCTCACAGGTGGCTTTGGATGGTTGCTATGAGCCAGCCTGGGCTGGGCCATTCAGCTCAGACATTTGACAGCTGCAGACATGGTTTCAGTTTCTGGGTCAGATTTCAAGGTTTCCCCCGGCTTCCCAGCATGGTCAGGAGAATCGCCAGCAGGCAGTCCCAAGTGCAGCCCAGGGCAGCGGGGCTGCCAGCCAGACATCGATATAGGTCCAGCCCCACAAAGTCAAGGCCTCTCGGACACCAGGTGGAGAAGGTGGGGTCAGGGGGAACCTAAGGTGCAGGGATGCAGGTCATTTGCCTGTACATGTGGCAGCATTGAGCCCTGTGTCTCAGCTGCCCCTTGTGGGGCGGCTGGTGACTGTGAGAAGAGGTGGTCACAGTCTCAGGCCCCCATGATGGCCATGAGCGAGGGCTCCTGAGGCACGCAATGGACGTGGGTGAGTCTTGGTTCGGCATCTCACCTGTTGGGTGGCCTTGGGCAGGTGATTTCACACTCGCAAGACTCAGTTTCCTATAGAAGGGAAGTGAAGCTGACCCTGGCCACCCAATGCAATAGTAAAAATGTCACCAGCACAGTAGGGAAAATTGTCACCATGCTGAATTCGGCGTTTTAGAGTGCGGTGTCCCCAGCATTAGTCCTGAACTGGGTCCCACTCCAGTTGGCCATGCAGATCAAGTGGCTCAGGAAACACTACCTGAGGTCTTCAGCCCCTGTGGTCTTCAGCATCTCGGGGGTCCTAGGACTTTGCTGCAAGGAGCAGAGGCTTTCTCCTTCAGCGTGGTGTTGCACCGCACACTGGCATTCCCACGTAGCACCCACTGGTAGAGCATAAGGCGGGTGTCGGGAGCAAGGGCTGAGCTGATCAGATTCTAGTCACGTGGCCAATGCAGACCCTAGAACCCAAGGAGATGCCGGCAATGCACGTGTCAGGAGGAAGGCAGGCGCTGAAATCACGGAGAACTGGGTTTGCAGGCTGGGTCTGCCACCCTCCTGCAGGCCCTGGAGAAGTCACATCCCCTCTCAGTCTCCTGCCTGGTGGGCAAAAGGGAGAGAATCAGAGTTCTCCCCCCCACGGGGTTGAGTGGCTGCTGCCCACCCGTTGGTAGCCAGGCCAGAGCGGTGTCACTGTGCTGCTGGTTTGCTGATGTCTTGAGGTTGCCAGGACCATCACCACTAAGGGCCTTATGACCGCCCAGCCGTGGTGTCTCCCCACTCTGGATATCACAGTCTGTCTCAGTCAAGCCTGTGCTCCTCCGAGCACCCCAGGAGAAGCTCCGTTCCCCAGCTTCCCCAGCTTCCAGGGCCCACCATGCTCCTTGGATCACGTCCAACCTCTGCATCTCTCCTCACAGCTCCTTCTCTGACTCAGGCCCTTGGCCTTCCGCCTATGAGGACCCCTTGTGATGACACTGGGTCTCCAAATCATCCAGGACACTCTCCCGCCTCTAAGCTCTCCACTTAATCACAGCTGAAGAATCCCTTCTGCCATGTAAGGTGACAGTTGCAGTTCTGGGGATTAGGGTGTGGACGTCTTTGGGGACCACTGTCCAGCTCCGGGGCGCTGCTCCTGTGACGCCTGTTCTCCTGGCTCCTGCCACAGTTGGTTTTCTCTCATTTGCCCTGGCCTGGATGCCAAAGGAGTGGTTGAGTTCTAACTTGGGGTTCTGTTTGGGTAAACTGTAGGTGAAAGCTTGGGTCTCCCTGGAAGTCACCCATCATCCCCAGACCATGCAGGTTATAGTTGGACAGAGCAGGCCCTGCTCTCAGGGAGCTGACCTTTTCCTGGGGAAGAAAGATGGTTGGCAGAGAAATCGTGGAATTGGTATGCAACCAAAACAAGACACTAGGACACGGGGACGGGAGTGACAGAGCAGTGACATCAGCTGCAGGGGCTAAGAACGGTGTCCCAGAGGAGGCAGGATGGGAGCAGAGACCTGATGAACCACACAGGGAATGCGGGCAAGCGCTCAGGGCACAGGAAATGGCAAGTGCAAAGGCCCTGGGTCAGGAATGTGTTTAGCTGCTCAAGAAACAGTGGGACGGCAGTGTGGCCAGAGCTGATGGGAGCAGAGACAGTGGTGGGAGGAGCCTGGATTTTACTTTAAGTGAAGTTGGGACTCTTGGGGGTTTAGTAAAAGCTCCATGAGTTAGCTCCAGTCTAAAAGGATCTTCTGGCTTCCACGTGAGGAGCACAGGGAGCTGCAGGCATAGAAGGGGTAGATGGCCCAAGCTCTCTGCCAGGCTTCCTTGCAGCAAGACTCAAACCCAGGCTCTTGTGCCTCATACCACCCATGCTGCCAGCTACACAACATGGATGGCTGAAAATTATGTGGGCCTCTGTTCCTTGGAAGAAGTATACACCAGGGAGAAGGACAGATGCGGAAGATGTAGCTCTGTCTTTACAAAGGAGAAGAACCAGAAGGCTTCCCAGAAGGGTGCAGAGGTGCCATCCCGCCCCACTGCCCGGACTCTGGAGGAGCCCCATACACACCCGTGGGGCCCCGGCTACCCCTTCTCCTTTACCTCCACCCTCCCTCTGTCCTGGCTCCCAACCATCAGCTTCATGTGTGCTGGGTGTCTGCTTAGCAAACCGGAAATAGAAGAGGAAAAGCTGTGGGTGGATCCCAGGTCTGTCCTGCCCAAGCCTACCTCGCCCCTCCTCTCCCAGCCGAGGGTCCGAAGAGCTGTTATGCATCCTGTTCTCCCCTTCACGTCACACCCACATCTGGCACCATGGAGTCCTCTCCGCTTCTCCCAACTGTCCCCCTGCTCCTGGTGTTCAGGACACATGTGCCCCCTGCCTCCCGCTGCTGCAGGCGGGCATCAGCTCGGGCTGCTGTCACTGCAGAGCCTGTGGACAGGGCTGCTGACCGAGGCCCCGATCCTTCACGGCCTACTGGCTGTAAGCTGCCCTGGGCTGGCTCGTCCTGGTTGGGGGAGTATTCTGCAGCTGAAGTCTCAGATTACCTGCACGTGGTGATAACAAAACATAAAGTCATTGTTTATTGTTTCAGTATTTTGTGCAGATAATGCTACCCCAGACTGAGACCCAGACTGCCAGATGCAGGCCATTTCCAGCACCGCTTCCTGGGACGTCACCTGGGAGAGGGGATGAAGGACTCTTGCTAAAAATGCACTCAGGTTTACAGTGTTTGGCGTCAGGTAGTGACAAAGGCGACTGGATCTGTTTTGAGAGAGCAGGAGCTTGGGAAACGTCTCCTCGGAAACCCGGAGTTGTGACGTGAAGGGAAAGACGCTTCCAGGAAGAGGAAAGCAGGAGGGGCAGAACAGGAGGGACAGGCACGTGTGGCCAGCTGGGGGAAATGAAACCGTCAGAGCAGCAAGCCCATGCAAATCTTGGAAGGAGACGCTGGGCTGCTGTCCTGAGAAGGCGGCGGGGGAGCGCGTGGTGGTGGCCTAAGTCAGGAGCAAGACAGTCACTCAGGGGGACCCTCCTTCTGGCTGCCTCCAGCTGAGTCCTGAAATAGGAAGCAAGGCCCTCAGGAGAGAGCGCCCCTCAGGGGAGGTGTGAGATGGTCACCCGGAAGAGTGGAGAGCTGGCCCAGGGGAGGAGGGACTGGTTTCCTGCTGCGACTGTGGACTCGCCTGTCGCTGACCGCTGGCTGCTCTCCACCTGGGGTGCAAGGAGAGGGGCAGGCTCAGCTTCACCAGCTGGGCTCAATGATGGCGCTGCTACGGGCTCAAGCTGGGATAGACGGCAGCTCAGGAAAGGGCGTGGGGGAAAGGCCAGGGTCAGGGGAGCCTAGGTCCCAGCTGGCCTCTCAGTGACTGAGGCCCGATGATGCTGGAGGGTGAAGACCAGAAGAGTCGAGATGATGGCAATGCCACAGTGAAGAGCCATCTCGGGCCCCGGCTCATGCTTCCCAAAGCGTTCAGGACCCACAGAGCACTTGGGCTGGGACCTCGTTAGAAACGCAAGTGCTTGCTGGCCCCAGGTCTCTGCTCTGAGGCGGGCCCAGCACCATGGGTGGTACCAAGCCCCCAGCTGTGTTGGCCTGCATTGAGACTTGAGGTGCTGGCCTGGGTCTGCTGGTTGAAGCCAGAGGACAGGGGTCACTGGACAAGGGGAGGTTCAAAACCGATGAGTCTGGATGAGGATGAGGGGGATTTGCCAAGAATTGAGGCAGAAGTAGAGGAGAACATGGCCTGACTGGCAGCTAAAGCACCATGAAATGAGGAGAGTGGCCAGTGAGGACAGAGAGGAGACCGATCTGGAAGCAAAAAAACAGACTGAGAAGACAGCTGCTCCCCAGGACCCAGCGGACCGAGGCCACGGGGGGCGGGGAGGTGTAATAGACTGACTACTAGTGGTCAATTTATAACCCCCAGCTGAACTGAGTCAGCCTGGTGCCGGGTGTGGGAGGCACACCTGGGGTCTATTGTCAGCAGCGTAAGAGGCAGGACTGGAGAAGGAAGAGGGAGGCTGTTGGGAGCTGGTGGAAGCTTTAAGGAGCTGTTGATTCTTTTGGAGGAGCTCATCATGCTGGCTTTCCTGATGAACTCGGCTGTTTTCATCTTTTGAGGAGCTTAGGACCTTGTTGGCACTGAGAATACCTTTGGTTCACTCTAGGGGAGCTCTGGTCCTCACTCTGAGCATTGCTTCCTGGCTGCAGAGGGGAAGATGGTGCACTGCCAGTCTCCTGGATAAGCTTGCTGTGTTGGCTTCCCTGATGGGAACTGGGCCATCTTGATCATCAGAAGAGCTCAGGACCTCACTGTCGCTGAGGGTGGCTGTGGTACCTTTTAGGGGAGCTCTGGTTCTTACTTTGCACGTCACTTCCTGGCTCCAGTGCAGGTCCCTCAGCCTGCTGGCACAGACTTCCTAGATTCCACCATTGACCTTTGGGCCTTCCCAGTGCAGATCTGTAAAACAGACCTGTATGAGACATTGTTATGAGCTTTAGGCCTCCAGCTGGGCTTGTGGGAAGCACTGTTTGAGCTCTAGGTCTTCAGCTGGACTCATGCAGGACAGCACCGCGATTTTTAGCCCTGGGCACCCCATTTTGGACAACCGACCTCCAGAACGGTAAGAGCATGAATTTGTGTTGCTCTGAGCTGCTGAGTTTGAAATGGTTGTCACACAGGTCGACTAGGGAAGGGACCTCAGGAGCCCTTGAGTGTCGGTTAGAACCAGAGCCTTGGGGGGAAAGACAAGGGGTTTGGGGGTCTTCTTTGCAATAAGCCATGAGAGGCAGAGGATAATACAGCGCTCGGGAGGGGAAGGGGGAGAAAGTGGGGCTTTCTGAGCCTCACAGGGATTAGGAAGAAGGGGGTGAGTTCAGAGTCTGATATGAGTGGGGAAATGGAAAGGAAACGGCCTAGGGGTTGGACTTGGAAGATGGGCCCCCACTTCCTGCCTCTCGGAGGAGGCCTCAAGCCATTCTGAGCTGCGCCCGCCTCTGTTGGGGCAGGGCAGGTATGGCAGGTGAGTTTCAGGGCCACCTCCTGCCCCATGCCTGGGGACCCCAGAGCCCAGGCCCAGGCTGCAGGTCCTTAAGGAGCGTAGAGGCCGCCAGTCTGTTGTACCACTTAGTATAGAGGAGAACCCGGGTCACTGGTGGCACAGCCGCAGGTGTATCTTGGGGGGGCTGGATGGTGCGGCCAAGCCCAGCGCCTTAGCACCATCTAATGTAGCACACAGCCGGCTCCAGCGGCACCGGGCTGGCAGCAAGGGTCCTGTCACTCGCCTTGTCAGACACGCTCCCCAAGGAAATCTAGTTTCACGTTGGCTCCATTGGCTCGTAAAAGGCAGCTGGCCGGCGGCTTCTCTTACCCATCCCCAAGGAACCGCTGAGCCACAGCAGAGCACTTTACAGGCTGGAGGTCCTCAGGTGACTCAGGCTGCCAGAACACACAACGGGCAGCTCTGGGACCCAGGGGAGCCACAGTCTTTATTGTTTTCCGAAGCAAAGGGAGCCGGCTTTCTCTAGAAGATAGGATGGATGCTCTGCCGTATAATCAGGAATAAATGCACTGAGCCACTGGGGGCTAAGGGAAAGGCTCTGAATGGGTTGTTTGGTTTTTTTTAAATGTGTGAACTATTATGAAGCAGTTTTTCTATACACTCTACCTAAATCCACTGTTCTCAGCGCCACCGTGGGTGTGGGGACCATGCTGAGCAAAGGTATGCCAGCCTGCCTCCCCTCCTGGGACTCTCAGAGGGGCTGGAGCAAAGGGCACCTGAGCAGGAGTGGGTTCTACAGACCTCCACGCCATGTGTGTGCCAGCGGGGCCTGGGGTACACCCGCTGCACTGCTGGGGGGCAGGGCAGGCCTCTCAGCACGGGTGTTTGCTTGGAGACCTGGAGAGCAATGAAGAGCTCCGTGGTTAGATACCTGAAGTAGGAAAAGCAGAGTGGTCGGAGGGAGATGGTGCAGTCTGAGACCAATCAGAAGAAAAGCTATGCAGCTGTGGAGTCTGGGAGGCGGCGGGCAGGGAAGGCCGCTGAGCCTCTCACCTGGAATCCAGATGACTCCCTGTGCAAGCGCAGCCCGTGCAGGTTTCAAGCAGGGGTGGGAGAGCGCCTGAGGGGTCCCTAAACTCGGTCTGGCAGAGAGGAATTTGGCGCAGCCTCAAGGAAGTTGGGGCTGGGGATCAGGAAACAGGGAGGGCAGCAAACTAGGACTGCGCTGTGGTTACTAAAGTGGAGGAGTCACAGGGTGCTTCTGAGGGTAAAGTCTCCTAGCAGGATTGTCCTCTGAATGTTTTTTCCTCAGGCACAGCCTGGCAGCCTCAACCAGAGGTGCTTCATCAGATCGCCATCTGTGTCCTCCAATACTTGGCAGCAGACCCGCGGGCAGTGTGTTTGGGGGAAGTTGTCAGTCTTGTTGAGGGCTGTGGTCTCCTGCCCCCTTGAAAGGAAAAGTTAAGGATCAGGCTATAAAATAGATCGGATTGTCACCTACTGTGTGTCTGAGTCCAGTGCAGTCTCAGAGGCTGAAGTGGTCCAGAAATCAGGAATTCTTGGAGAGCCGGGGCTGGGCAGGTGCAGGTTGGGGCACCTCTTTGTCCGTAACTCCTCTTATTCATGTGGGCCACTCACCAAGCTCCACTTCTGAATGTCAACCAGAGGGCCGGGAAGCGACAGTTCAGAGTGAGAAGCCCTTCTCAAAGTTTGGTCCAAACCCATCTGTGTTTGTACCACGAGATGTTGTGAGGTGCATAGCGAGCATGGCCCCTGTACCATCACAGTTACGGGGCTTCTCCATATAAACAGCGCTGCCACTTATTAAAGGTCCTGGTGGTTCCGTGCCTGCTGATCCCTGGCGTGACTGTAAAGTAGGCCTGGTTCTGCCAAGAGACCAGTATCCTTCCAGTCTGTGAATGTGAAACGCTGAGTAGGAGCCTGCGTTTCTCCCATGTGCCTCCTGAAGGCTCTGCTTGTCACAAAACCCACGTTGTTCCTACTGCTCTGCACTAATGCTGTGTTTTATCAATGGACTTTTCAGGTCTGCAAACTCTTGGCCAGGTCTCTGTAAGGTGTCTCGTATCTCCTTTTCATGCCAGGATTTGAAGACAGGATAAACTCAAACTTCAGGCTTTAAAGATGTAGTTAAAGATGTCATTAGACACCCCTGCCAGCCCTGTTTCTTTCACATGTTGGGAAAGGGAGGTCCCGCTAAGGCCCCACGGCTATACGCCGAAGCCTGGGTAGGTCTGCAGTGTGCTTCAGACTGACGTGGAATCAATAGCTAATGCTCACATAAGCACTCAGTGCCTGTGAGATTGCCCGCATTTGCTATCTGGGGAAACTGAGGCATGGGCCAGTTTCATGTTTACCAAATGAGGCTTACGTAGAAATGAGAGACATAAATGCTTTAATTGGTTGCAGTTTCTTGTCCTGCTGAAGATGATTCTGGATTTCTGATCAGGAGAAAGCAGTGGAAGCGGTTCACAAGTGAGTTAATCTAAGGAAGGACCGTTTTCCGCAAATGCGGCAAACATTTTAAGGGGGACAGAGTTGCCTGCAGGGTGTGTGGCCCTGTGCAGGTACTTTTGCTGGGGGTGGTTTGGCTCCTGCCCACAGAAGTGATCTGAGTCCTTCCCGAGTCAGTGTGTTAGGACCATTCCAGTGGCCCCGTCTCCCTTGCTCCTAGACCAGCTATCAGGAGCGATCTGCTTTCTGGGATATTCTTGTGGAAACTGGCCCGGTCCATAGAGAGGCATGTTCTGGAGGTTTGAGGGGAATCTAAGTGGAGAAATGGGGACAGTTCATCCCAGCTACCAAGGATGGCCAAGGCCATTTCAAAGCAGGCGTTTCTAGCTGCCAGGACCCATGAAGGACTCAGCTGAGGCTTGGGAGAGTTGCCCATATAGTCTTGCTGATTCTAGTCAGGCTGCCGGGCAAGAGACCTAGGAAATCCCCAGGAAGGCTCTCCAAGTGCAGGGCTGTGGGAGTATGTCTCCAAAGCACTATGGCCGGGACACCATTCTCCTGGGTTTAAGAGCAGGTCTAAACATAAGCTGGGCCTGTGATCCCAATACTCAGAGGCTCAGGCAGGTGGACTGCTGTGAGTTCAAGGTCAGCCTGGGCTACAGAGTGAGTTCAAAGCTAGCTTGATCTATATAATAGCAAGAACTTCTCTCAAAAAAAAAAAAAAAACCACAAGACAACAGTAGATCTAAAGGATGGGAGGAACTTTGTGTAAAATTAAGGCTTAAAAAATTTCTTCTACATGTCTTAGGTGCATTAGCTAACAGAGGGGAAAAAGCTATTTTGAGGAGGAAGCTAGGTGGAAAGTTTTAGTACTTGGAATATTTGTGTGCAGATTTGATGGTAAAAGGTGCCACCCCCACCCCTTAGAAATTTTGCAAGATGCTCGTAGACACAGGATAGCTTTTGCCTTCCAAGCGACTGCCTTAGCCCAGTTCGTTGCACATGTTCTGGGATCCCATGACAGTTGGTCCAAGGTAGATATTATAAATCTAGCTTTTCTAGACGCTGCCTCAAAAGCAGCCAGAGACAGATCACAGCAGAGCTGTGACAGAGGCAGACAAACTGACCTCCACCGCATGGCCCTGTCACGTTGGTCAAATGGCGTCTGGGCCTGTGTTACATGCAAAATGGGACAGTACTTCCTCTCAGGCTGAGACGAGGCAGAGGGAAACACAGGGTCTATGCACACATAAAATGTTAACCCCAAATATAAACGGTCTGCCCAATACCCCCTCTGCAGAAGCAAAGACATACCCAAGTAGCTGCTGCTTTCAATGGTTTTATTGCTAAACTATCATAGTACAAGCCGTATAAAAATACTTTACATATAGCAAAAATAAACTACATTAAACTGGAGATAAAAACATTTTGCATAGGAATGTGATGTATTCGAACTCCCTTAACAGTCAGAATTTTCCAAACCTAAACCTTCCAGCACCACTGAGCTGGAGCAGCTTACATTTCTTGGAGAACTGTTTAGGACCCAATATTTCCTCCCCTCTGAGAATTGCAGAGGCAACAGGTGTGAGTGGGCTTCGCTGACAAGATACTGGTCTTGTGGTCCCACAGCCATGTCTGCACAGGCCAATCAGAATGCTGGGAGCACCCGCTGTCATGGAAACCACATCATCTGCACCCATTGCATCCAGACCTTGAACCAGTAGGGAGGTGTAGTCTGCTTACAATTTCATGGCGCTAACCCTAAAGTGCTAACTCCTTTCCAGCTCCCAGGACCCCATCACATTTTCAGAGAGGCTTACTCAGGAAGTACCTTTCTCACCAATCACCAGTTTGTTTTTAAACAAACCAAATTAAGACAATAATATCAGGAATGTGAGGGGAAGTTACTTATGGTCCTGATGTCATGTTATGCTGCTGTTAAGGACTTTGTTGGGAGGCGGGAAAATGCCTACTGTATTTGCAACTGGCCTATTTGATTCCACAAGACTTAATGCCCAAACCCTAAGCTTGGGAGACCCAAGGTTAAGATGTTTTGGGTTCCCAGTGGGCTGTCCCTCAAAAAAATGAGTTTGAAAGTGGTCACCCCAGCTTGTCAGGAACACCACTACCCCTGTGTCTCTTGTAAACTTGAAATGAACAGGGTTGTTAAGTGGACCACTGACATTCTTTCAATTCGGAACAATAGAAAGCATGTGGAGAGTACTCTTTGTGACATGAACATAAACAAGTTCAACCTCCCTTTGGTCCAGAGTGACAATCACAACACATCAGCTTCTGATCCAAGTGTGACGGTCTTGCCCTAGCCAAGACTTGCTTGTTGAGACAGATGTCTTGGCTACTGAATGTAAACCAAAAATAGAAGAACAGTGCTTCCCAGTCCTTGGAAGAAATCAACTTCTTTCACCTTGGCTACATCGCTGCTGGAAACCATGTCCATCCTTTGGTTAATGTGCATGGAGGTCATCTACCAGGACTTGGCCAGCTTGAGATCTAGCTTACACTTGCGGTTCTCTGAGTAGGAACTTTGAATTCCACCCATCACAGTGTAAGCAGGCTCTATTGCTTCAAATCAAAATCACCTACCAGCTCACTGATTTATAATACAGTTCTCCCCAGTGACAAAACCCAGGCTCAGGGCTGAAGAAAGCAAGCATTATTTTCCAGCAAGAAGAGAACTAGATTCTTCCTCCACAAAACCATCCTCTTTCTTGCCCTGAGCTGCTTTCTTCTCCTAGATAGATGCCTGCCAGGCTCAGAGGGGGTGTTTTTTGGTTTGTTTTCCTGGAATGCTGAACAAAATTTTTCAAGAATACACCATTTCTCTTAAGGGAGAAAGAAATCAACATATATGTAAAAAGAGACACTTAAAAAGATTTCTGACCATTTATAAATATTTTCTAACTCCAACAGAGGTGCAATATTTTGAGGGCAGATAAAAGCATAAAATACAGGTAAGAAAATAAAAATTTAATTACAGACTAATTCGGACTGCATATATATTATCAAGCAGCAGTAATTTTATACAATACAGGAAGACTTGCAAACTTTGGAAGTATACTACATTCAGTAACATGGCAGACCTATCAGAGTGCTGCATATTACTGCGGCAAGTACTAACCTTGACTTAACTGAGACTCTTTTGATACACATGCAACATGCCCATCTTTCCCATTTAGACACCTTTCCTTTCTGCTTCTGAGGATTTGACTGCCTCTTCCCATCCTGAAAATATTTCCTGATCAATGACTTGACAAACTTTCCTCCTGGCATTTGTAACTGACACAACTTTTTTGACAGCTGTCCACTCCCCATACATTCTCTTGCCTGCTTACATCTCAAAACTAGTGCTTTTTCTTTCCTTTGCTATTTGGTATAGTTTCATGAAAGTGCTTCCTATACTATCTAGCTGTCTTAGAAAAAGAAAAGGGTTTATTTGTGTATCTCTCTCTCTCTCTCTCTCTCTCACACACACACACACACACACACACACACACACACACATACACATACACATATATACGTATAGGAGTTGGAGCTACCAGGAAGCCCTTTTTTGCTAACATGGTTAGAAGACTGATGGAAAGAGCATTAAGTCTCTTCTTACCCCATGGACAAGCTGAGCTACTTTGCTACAATAGCAGGAAGGCACTTGGGCAAAACATTCAGGTAACTGAGGAAAGGTCCGATTCCCTCATGTGCAAAAACGGCTCCTAGCCAGGTCAAGTGAACACAGATCACTCACCAAGCCCTCATCATCCTTTCTCACTGAAGTCAGTACTGCCAGAGAGAGAAGTCTCGAGGAGCTCAAGCTGTGGGTAGAAGGGACTTTCTTTGTTAATGGGGACGTGTTCGGCCTTATAGAAGCTCTGCAGGCACACTTGACCTCTTACTGGCATTGTGTGTGTTTAAAGGAGAACTCTGCTCAACTCTGCTTGGGGTGGGAGAGGAATGGGACCCCTGCCATTAGGGGATATACGTGCTGGGTAGTGACTGAAAGAGAACATGCCACCAGACATGCAGGCCAGAACCTGGGCACTTGGTCTTTGCTCGGGGGCACCAAGCACACCTGGCCCAGCTCTCAGCAAGGGTTACCTCTGAGTAACCCCGACCAGACAGGACTTTGAAAACCCACTTTGGGACTGTGACTTTCTTCCTAGGCTTTCCGCCTGACAGACTGCACTGAGAAACTGCTCAAAGCACTTCCTTTTGCAGAGTAATGAGGCGATCTGCACCTTGCTGCTTGCTGGGGAGATAATGAGTAGCTGGAAATGAATGTCGGTTTGTCCTCATGTCTGCACTAAGCACAAGCAAACCCAGCACTGTGACAAAACTCTCCTACAACAAACACGTACGGTTCTGTTTGCAAAAACTGCACCAGTAGGGGAAACTAGAGGACCCTGTGCGTGCTTGGGGATGAATCACACACAAGAGACAGCTGGTCCGAGCCGAGCTCACTCAGGCTAAGGCAGCACTTGAGCAGAGCTGCTCCCAGTTGGACACGGAGACTGATTCAGACCGGGCTCCAGGGCCAGCACACTGAGGCGTAGGGGCGCGTTAAAGGGTTCAAGTAAAATTAAGGACCTTTGGGGCCAGTGCCTGTGCTTCCCTGTTTCACTCTGAGTTTATGACAGGGAATTCAGCCCTTTTCCTCTATCTTGGTGGAAACACTTATAAAAGCACTTGGGTTTTAACAAAAATCCCTGCACTTTTTTGGGTTTTATTTCTGCATTAGTCCTCTGGCTGCTGCCCCCCAAACTTCAGGGCACAGGCCTAGGAATCTCCTTAACTCTCTCACGTTAAAGCGCTCTGGCTGCAAGGAAGACAGGAAGGAGGAGCTGTGCATAGACGGTCACACTCTGCAGCTGGGTCAGTTCAGTCCTGGACACTCATTAGTGCTGGCTACAGGGGTCAGAGCAGCTGGCCAAGAGGGCTCCGCCCACAGCCTCCTTGGCCCGCAAGTGAAGCAGAGAAAAAAAAAAATCATGTACACATGTCATAAGTTAACACTGAGAAGTTTTAACAGATGATTTTGTCTGTGCAAGGGAGTTTTGTTTTGGAAGGAGAAAATTCCAAAATAAAGCTTTTGCTGTGGCCCACCCATGCCTGGACAAGGCGATCTCTAAGGATGATGGCCCATTTCTGTCTCCAGCATGAGGGCTTTGGGGTTCCTTCACCAGGAAGCTGACCTCTGGGGCCACATTCTTTTTGTTGCTTTGAGAACCCCTCTTTTCAAAGGAACGGGAGCCATTTCCGTGACTGGAGAGACGAACGCAGAGAGAAGGTCCCATCTCAGCACCCACAGCAATGTCTTCCAAGCCGCTGTCACTGGGGTCTCGGGTGGGTTCCGGCCTCCTGTGGCACTGGTAATGTGTTGCTGGTCGGCAGGCACTTGAAATTTGGGTGGATCACCGTTCAGACCAACCAGGATGCTCTTTGGGACTGAACTCTCAACAGGAAGGAGTGCTCCGGTGTTTACAGAGAGAGGCGGCGAGCTCCTCCGCTGGACGGTGGGCTCCGTGCCCAGACATTGTTCCCAGTGTGGCCTCTGGCCGGCAGATGAATAGAAGGAGGCAGAAGGTGAGGCGGCAGAGGCTCGCGGGGCCGAGACAGAAGGCGGCAGATACAATGGCGGCTCCTACGTCTGATTTCTGGCAGGAGGTCCTGAAAATTCCTTCCTGATAATTTCATTAACTAGAAGAGGAGAGAGAGAGAGAGAGAAAAGAGTGAGGCGGTACCCAAAACATGGACCAGATTAGCTTTTTAGAACCTCAACCAGACCCTTCCTGCAATTATACATTGGGTAATTTTTCACAGAAATGTGAAGGGGGTTTTATTATTTTGGGGGGCTGGACCAGAATGTTTGGTGCCATAGGTCTGGTAGTGAAAATGGCTCGTGTTTTTTGTTTTGTTTTTTTTTAAATTTCAAATCTTTGTGGCAGACCTGGATTTGGGCCACGGGGCATGTTTTCAGTAACTCTCCCCGCCGCTGTCTGTGAACAGACACGGACCTTCTGTCTACCACACTGCTCCCGTGATCCCCACACTTGGAAAGCGCCTGGTACGCGATCACATCTAATAAGAAAACAGGGACCCTTCATTATGAGGACCACAGTGGAGACCTCCATAGTCAATACTCGCCAGCAATTTAAGCATCATTTTTCTTCCTTTCTGCACAACCAGGGATTTTCTCTGGCTGGTGGAGGGTCTTGCTAGGAGTCTTCAGGACGTGTCCTCTGAGGGATGCTGGGTCATTTTCAGCCAGTAAGTAGGTGGGGTCTTAAGGGGAATCACAGGTTCACCGCTGGCCCTGACATCGATACAGGGGCTCCCTTCTCTAGCTGCTTCTCTGAGGTCCTGGTTACTGGGGTCAGGCAGGGAGGTTCTGGTCTAGTGGCTCCTACCTCAGGGCTTCTTCAGCCTCCGTGGAGCTGAGCTGCCCTCACAGCCAGTGCAGAGGAGGGCCCATGTCACCGGCAGGAGAGGGAGAGGAGTGAGACCCCACTGGGTCCCCTCAAAGGCTGGCCACTCTCCTTCCCGGGTTCTGACACTGGCTTCTTCCCACCTCAGACTCTCACCTGAGCATTTTCCTCATAGAAGGACAGGAAACTGGCAGAAAGACCTGGGCTCTCTAAGGCTCAGGGAGATGGCGCCTGGGATCACCCTGCCTGGATGAGTCTGGGTCCCCAGTAATAACAGGGGCTGGGAAGACACATAGCTTTAAAGAGCTCGATAAGTGGGTTTGGCTCTCAGTTCTCCCTAACTGCCTGTGTGACTTCACCTCTCTGTGCCACAGTTTTTCCCACATCAGTGAAGAGGGAATCAGAACAGTACATTCCCCCTAGGGCTACTATGAAGATGCCAAGCAAGAAGGTCGCCTCAGTGCCTAGCCATGTGCCAGGTATTTGGTGCTGTCAACAGTGACATCCCAAGGTGAACTGGGTCCTCTGCACCAAAAGGCCCCGTTTTGCTCCAGAAGGCTGGATATGACTCCCTGTCCCTTGGGTGTATGCTGAAGGCCCATGCAGGGTAAGGGCGAGAGCTCGGGCTCTTGTTCAGCCAGCCAGGGTCAGAACTTCACCTTGGCTGTGTCCTTGCTTGGGAACCCTGCCTTTGTGATACAACTTTTGTGCGTCAATCTTCCCACCTGAAAACGGTGTAAAAGTATCAGCTACCTCCTGGAGCTGTTTGAAGCTCAGAGAGACGGTGTGAGTACAGAAATGGTCCCAGGGCCCTGTGAGGAGCAGGCTGGAACCTGGGTAAGAAGCTGTGTGCGCATGGAGGGGAACATAAGCATCAGAGTGGCCAGGGCTCCCGAGGTGAGGAAATGGGTCCACTAGCGGACTTGAGCTGAGTCCACAGGCCCACAGCACCGCCTGGCCGTCTTCTGCACACCTGGTCCAGGTGGCCCCCAGGGGCCCTGACCAAGGACGTGAATGAAGAAGACTGGGCCCGCCAGCACCCTGCCCATAAGCTGCTGACTGCTGACCCCTGCGGAGGCACTAAGAGTCTGATACCAGGGGAGGGGCTGGGCAGCTTCATGCAAAGCTTTCAAAGCCCGGATTCTGAAGGCCTTCCTGTTTTCTCAACCTCGGACACCAGAGTAGTCGATCCTTAATGAAAACTTTCCACAGCCTCAGCTTTCTAAAAATAGCTAGTGGGCAAAACTGCAGGCTCTCGGCCCTCGAAATGGGGTTGTTTCCCTTCTCAGAGCTGGGCAGTGGGGCACATGTCCCGCCCTTTGGATGAGACAGGCTGTGGGCTGAAAGCTACCTTCAGGTAGACGTGAGCAGTCTCCTCTGGAAAACTAAACAGACGCTTCGCATTTAGACCTTTTTACTGTTGGGGGTGGTGGCTCTGAGCTTTAGACCCCACCAAAACCTCCCTGGGTAGGAACCTTTTCATTGTGACATCCCAGGTTGCTCCCCTGCCCGTAGAAGGGAAAGTTATAGAACCAAAATGCCAGCTGGGAGTGGTGACTAGGGAAATGTGTCAGGCTGGAAACGTGGGATCTCAGTCCTCAGAGGGGCTTCACCCCAACTGCTTCATCCAGACGACCTCCTGCCTACAGGAGCTCCTGCGGCAGGGTGCCTCGGTGTACGCGGTACCTCACGGTCCTTTGAATCAGTTCACGGTGTTCCCCGGGACATTACACCTTTAGGGGAAGGACAGTCCCCCAGCTCAGCCTTCACCGCCTCCTCTCTGTCCTCTCTCTCCGCGGTCCCTCCATATGCTTATGCTCTCCTGAGTCCAGAAACTCTGCCCCGCAGAGGTAGAGCTGGGACCCTGGGATCTGACCCTGTCCGCTCTGTGACCACATGTCCTGCTGCCCGCCACCTGCTCGGCATCCTTCTAACTTGCGCCATCCCCAAGTCGCTACCCTTCTGGTCTCCCAGCAGGATCATACCTTCCTGCCTCTCTGATGCTTCTCCCCACCACGGCAGTCAGGGCTCAGACCCAGGCTCCTGGCAGCCCGTGGTGCCCACTCCCCGGCCCCCTCGGTTCCTATGCTGTGTGGGCTGGTGTGCCCTGCCGTATCCTGGGCTGGGGCCACGGAGCTTAGAAGGGCTGAAGGCACTTCAGGGCCCACTGTGGAGCTAAACACCTTGATCCACTCCTCCCTCAGCATTTTATTCTCTCTCTGGTGCCAGCTCCTGTTCCTCTCCTCCCGCCTCTCCCCACACCTGGCCACACGCACGCTCCCAGTCAGTCCTGCCCTGTCCAAACCCAACTTCCCCTCTTGTTCTAACACCGCCTCTCCCTGCTCTGTGGACACGTGGCCTCTTTGCTATTCAGCTGGGCCGCTGTAACAGGAAAGCAGCGAGGCAAAGCGGCACAGATAATGTTCAATAGCCCAAGACTGCCAAGTAGCAATGGCAAACCCAAGTATGAAACTCTTTTGTTTGCTCGTGGAAGGCAGCAATCTGGGGAGCCCTGGCCTCCGTGAATACTGTCAATCAGATGATTCTGGATTGAGTGGTAGATTTCTGCAAACTAGAAGTCTGCCTGGGGGATTTCTGATGGGCTTGAGGGCCCAGACTAACTTGCTCCTCCCTTACCAGCCCGGAGTCCTCCAGTTCTGGCCCGCAGGGCTGCAACTGGAAAACCACATTGACCTACTTCACATGCAGGGCATGTTCCTCCCCCAGGCCTCCCGCAGGGTGGCTACAGGCGGCCAGATCAGGAGGGTGCCCACCACAAAGGTGACAGCAGAAAACGCTCCTCCAGCTGGGGCGGGAATGGGGATTTGAGCAGCAGGAGAGGCTCGGGGCCCTGCCACCCATCTCTGCCTGAAGCGCCTTGCTGGATTCTCTCCCACAACCACCACACTGGAGTCAGAACGACAGGAAACTTGAAAGCTCTGAAGGCAGCCTCTAGCTCCTGCCTTTTGTCCCAACTGTTCTTGGGGAATCTACCCGAAAGGCCAGGAGTGAGCCCCGGCTGCCCTGTGAGGAAAGCTGGCCTCACAACCTCCTGTGACTCCCACTCACAAGTGAAAAGATATTAGCCGAGGATACAGCTCTCTTGGGTTCTGCTTTTGCTTGCTACAAGGCTTTCCGGCCTTTGATCTTTGCCCAGCTCTTGCTGTGGGCTCTGGGCCCTGGGGAACTCTGAAGAATGTTCCAGAAGAGCCCAGCCAGGCCCGAGTCTACAGGCTCATTGAAAAGAACAAAAGCCCCTTGATAGGCCTGCAGCCCAAAGCCTTGGGATGCAGAGTCAGGGACAAGCTGCAGGCCTGTGCCAGCCTGCCCAGGCCCCAGGGACTGCCCGCCCTGAGTGCCACAACCCACTCACGTTCTTCCCATCCCAATTTCCAGGCAACGAGGCGCTCGGGAGGAGGGACAGCCCAAGGTGGGTGTTCAGCACCTGCCCGCTCACCTGGCCCCAGCCTCTGACTCTGACAATCCCTGAGGCGGGTGCTGGAGCCACCACCCTGCCCCTCAGGGGTCGTTCTGATGTTGGGGCACTGGGGACACCTCAGTAAGCTCTGCTGTCTGGGAGACATGGCTCTCTGTGGTCAGCGCTTCTGGGTCAATGGGGGCCATCGGTGTCTTTCCCCCCAGGATTTCTAGAGCTGGCTACTTACGTAAAGAAGCCGTTGCAAACATAAACCAACATTACCAACCCTGGCTGACCATGGCCCACCGTGTCTCCAGCACTGAGTGAGGCTGAGTGGTTCCAGTTAGGTACTGAGAGGACTAATTAACAGCCCTGGCATCTCCGCAGCTGAGGCACAGAAAGGTAAAGTCACTTCCTCAGTTCTCACACGGACTCTGTCCTCAAAGCATCCCTCCCCCAGCCTGTTTCATATGGTTGGGTCCGTTTTAGTGACCTGACCCTGCGCAGGCCCAGTGGCTCAAGCCAATCCACAAGGCTCTATCTGGTTGGCAGAAGCCAGGTGAGGCCCCGCTGAGCAGCTGGCAAAACCGCAGCTCTGGTTTCTAGATTTCAAATCCAGAAATTGAGCAGCAGATGAAGGCTGTCAAACACACATGAAGAGAAGGCCCCCAGGAAAGTTGAACTGAGTAGAGGGAATGGAGACCAGGAATTCCCTGAGCAAGGGCACTTCCTGCAGAGCTCCTGAGGACGCTGCCACACAGACCCTCACCCTTATGGGTGGCCTTGTGGAGCAGGACAGAGGGAAGACATGTTGTATGGGTCCTGCGGGCCTATCCTGGGGAGGGGGCCCACGGCAGCGCATGCAGACCCCCAGGGCCTCACCCCGCCACCCCAGGCTCACAGACAGAACCTCAGGCTGGCAAGGACCAGCCCATGCGAGCAGGAAATGGTGTTTGTGGGGATGGTTGGAGAACAGGGAGAGATGGCCTTTATGTTATAAAGTTTTCTTTCTTAAAACAAAAAACCCTCAAGGAAACACACAGCTGGAAAACAAAAGGAGAAGCAGAAGATATCAATTACCTTTAACTTTGATTTCTTGGATCAAAGATCACAGTCATTCTGTTTCATAATATGTTTTGTATCCAGCTAAGGTGTGTGTCTATCAGCTCTGAAAAAGATTTGCAAAACCAGTTTTGAGAAGAAAATCACCTTTGATCCTCTATCATGCCTTAGCAACAACATCTACTTAATGGGTTTCTCCCACTTGGAACCCAGGAGAGAACAGAACCCTTAGGTTGTCACTTAAGCCCAAATTAGGTATCACCTTAACATCTGTACCAGAAGGAAGGGAACAACCAGGGTAATAATCACGGAGCTAGGGGACCCTGTACAAAGAACTGAAGCTCGCTGAGAGCAGGGTGCGTCAGCACGATCAGGGGCTTGTGAATGGCTTTTTAACACCATAGGCCTCTCACACAGAGTTTCAAACAGCGGCCAATTAAAGAGAAAAAAATAAAAACTAGCTTCTGCTAGAATCAGAAGAAAGAATTCCATGAGGGACCTACTGAAATGTGCGTGCGCGTCCTGCAGGCTTCTATATATACCAGTATTAACTCCTGTTTCCTCCTTCCTGGTACTAGCACCTCTGTGGTCCTGTAAATCCCTGAGACTGCACATTTTCTTCCTGTTTTGCTGATGACCCCACCCACCCACACACACACACACTCACACTCACTCACTCACTTTACTCTCTTTATACCTCTGCCCCACCAGGGCCATGGAGGCAGCTGAGAAGAATGAGCCCTGAGCTGCTGTTTTATAACCCTTCTTCCATGTTTTCTCCTCTGTGCTAAATGACAGGAAAGCACTCTCCTATGTTTATAGCAAGCTGTAACGTTCAAAACCCTTGTCTCCCCTATCTTCTTTGAGTGGCTACACAGCAGGCCAGAGTCTGGCCTCAATTTCTTACAAGGAGCAAGAGAGAATTAGCAGTGAGGTCAGTAAACTAGAACACCCTTCCCAGGAGGATGTAAGCACCCAAAATCTCATCTCCAAGAGCATGAGTGTGTTTAGAAATTCTGCAGGGACAGGCCCGAATTTCCATCAGGACGGGGCTGTCTGCAGGCCCAGGAACCACCTCATCTGTCCCTGCTGCAACACAGCCTGGACCATGCTTGCTGGGCCCTCTCCTGAAACAGTGCCCACACTGAGATTCCAGCTGCATCTGGCCTATGATACCAAGTTCCTCTCTCCATTACACATGGGCATTGGCCAAATCCAGGAGCAAAAGCCTAATTCCTGAGGGCCTTAAAATGCTACTCCTATCCTGACAACAGCCACGTTCATAATTTTGCCTACACCAGAAGCCCTGAACCTTAAATTTGGAAGGCAGGGTGCCCACTGAGTATCTCAGACTCAACAAGGCCCACATCAACTTCTGGACCCCCATTACCACCTCTCGCTCCCTCCTTCCACCGGCTCCCCTGACAGAAGACACACATTCCCTTCCTCCTGGGACTCAGGCCAAGCTCCTGTGTGCTCCGACTCTCTGCTTACTGTCTACACACCCACAGACTAGTGACTTCCTCTGCTCCTACCTGGCCTCAGGCTTCCTGCTAGGTCTGTGTCCAAGCAGAGTGGTCCTGCTGGAACTAGAACATGCCGCCCCCATCTTGCTCTAGTAGTTACTCCTGGAAAAATAGCTCCCAGGTGCCACCACAGCCTGATGCTTTCGGGCTGAGTGGCCCTTCGTAGGAGCAGGTGTCATGTGCAGGTCACACCCTGGGAGGAGCAATTCGAATTTACTAGAAGCCAGGGACTGTGCCCTAGAGCCCATCTGACCAGAGCAAGGCTTCCCCTTCCAAACCCAGAACGGTGAACTGTGGGCGCCACCTCAGAGTGCAGCGTGCCACCTCAGAGTGCAGCGTGCTGCTGCGGGTTTGTGCAGCGAGCTGACTCTGCTTCCTGTCACACTGGGGGGCTTCACCCCATCTCCACTTCTTCAAGGTGGAGAGGTGTGGCAGCCGGAGGAGGGGTCTGGATTCACTTAGCTGAGGCCTAAAATCTAATCCAGATCCAGTCCAGCTCGGGACTCAAAACTCCACCACACAGTCCTGGCCACACAGCTGTCTGTGCTGCCTGACTGCCTGCAGCCTCTCTGCCAGCTCTAAGGCTTTGGGGCGCAGGGCCATTCCCAGGTCAAGGTACTAAGGCAGGGGAAGATGGGAGGCCCTTGTCCAGGAGTCCCGGGATGGGGTCCCGCGGGATACAGCCCTAAGCCGGGGTTTCCTAAATGTAAAAGAAGCTCAGGATGCCTGGGGGCTCTGAAAATGTTGACTAACATCAGAAGCTTCTGGAATGAAAACACTCTGGGAGTGTGGGAGTCACCGAGCCTCTCACCTGAGCCTATTTCCTTGTCCATAAAGTGGGGCTGACACCTCTATGCTAGGAGATGGTGCAGTGGGCTCACTGGCACCTGCTTATTAACCTGCCACAGGGGGCCCTACCAAGGAAAGATGGAAGAGGGAAGGGTAAGGAGATCAGGAGCAGTCTGATGCAGAACGCTCCAGTAAGCAGAAGTACAGCCGTTTCCCTGCATAGTTACACAGGGAGTAAGGGCCGCTGACCACCAGCATGTAGCTCAGGCGCCAGGATAATGCAGCTGCTCCTTATGTGCAATCTACAAATCCAACCACAGACCTACTCTGGGGTCTGTCTTTGGGCTGCAGTTTGAAACCTACAGAGACAAGTGGCATTTCTTGGCGCCAGTGTGTAAGGCATCCTAACAGCATCACACATGAGCTGATCATCTTGGACGCAGCTTGGAAGTGGTTGGCTGATTTGCTTAGAGGACAAGTATCATGCAAGTACAGAGAGGGTCAACAGACTCAGGAACCTGCAGGAACCTGACATCACAACAAATCAGACAGCTCATTTCCCAGATGCCTGGGGTCACAGGCATGCGTGCACACACCGCATGGGGCTGCCCCAGGACAGGAAGATCTGTGTGCATTGTGCTGTGGAGCCCATGGGGACTGGAGATGGACCGAAGGCACACTGAGCCCGAAAGATCTACAGTGAAACACAGTGTCCTTCCTGGCCACCTGAGTACCTGTTACCTTCTCCGTCCTGCACTTCCTGGTGACGGCACATCACTTAAATAGTCAAGGAAGAAGCCCTGGTGAGTGCGCTCCCAGGAGGGCCTAACCAACTGTGTCCTCAGGCCCTAGCTGAGTGGGTCTCTCCTGCCCAGTTCTGTTCCCCAGCTCAGCAGAATTTCTTCCGACTCCATGCAGCTCAGACACCCGGCCCGCTTGCAACCACGTGGCTTCTCAAGTAGCAACCGCAGGCAGGAAAACACTCAAGACCAACAGCGCTTGCTTCCTCCTCCTCCTGCCACTCGCCACGGCCTGGCCCCAAACCTCTGCAAGAAGCACCGGCCACAGAGCAAGCACTGCAAAACAACCTGCTGCCTTCAAACAAAGGCCAAAGCAAAGCACTTGTTTCGTGGAGCTGAGATGCTAGCAATCCAAACCCACCAAGCAGTCTGTGGCCACAGATAAGATGATGAAATAATGCCTAATCGGGAAGAGTTTCTTCTTTGGGGGGGCTGGAGGACTTAACCATAATCTGTCTTAAGATTTTTAAGTTTATTTGTTCTTTTCATCTCAGAGGAATGGAATTAAGGCAGAGCAGCAGCAGGAGGGAAGGCCAGGCCAGACCGCCAGGTGGACCAGCAGGGGGCAGCCTGGAGCAATAAAAAAGGCCACATCCCAATCCTCACCTGGAGAAGGTCCAAAGCTCCTGGCCCTGCCAGGTGACCTCTCCTTCAGTTGCCAGTTCACTGGATAGTTACCGACTCTCCCAACCCTGTCTCACCCTCCCAAAGACACCTTCTGGATTGTCAGGTTCCTCCCCTTGACACAGGATACACACAGATCTCCCGAGTGGATGTCAGCCCCTAGCCCCTAAAGAGCAGACCCCTGCAGACTTGGAAGTCTTGAATTTCCTACAAAACACTCGGCCACATCTGCCTCCCTTATTCCTTCCAGATTCGCAAGCCAGAGAGGCCACAAGTTGCCTGGAAGGAAATTCCATAGGGTCCAAGCAGGGTCAAGAGTCTGTCCTCAGTCTTGGCTCTTAGTACACACAGTGCAAAGGCTGCCTGGAGCAACTGGCAAGGAGTGTGGGACGCTGTTTCAGGACGTAGCCTTTATGTCTGATTTGCCCCCGAAACCAAAGCTTTCACTGACAGACCTTGCTATGGACTGCAATGTACATGATCACTGGCCCTAAATTCCTATCTTGAAGGTCTCACACCCTGCATTTGAAGATGGGCCTCTGGGAGACAGTGAGTGTTAGCCAGGATCATGCAGGTGTGCTCCTGTGATGGAAACCACACCGAAAAGGTGGCTACCTGCAAGCCAGAAAGAGTTCTTTAGAGAGTCTGTGATGCCAACACCCTGATCTCAGACTTCCAGCCTTCAGGACTGAGAGAGGGTAAGTGTGTATGGCCAACCTGTCTGGTGATGTTTCGTTATGCAACCTAAGCTGACCATTACAAGTGGCCTAAGCCCACCATAAGCACTGTTTTGTCAAAATCCGTTCTACTCTAGTGTTCTAATAGCTCACACAGTAGGTATCTGCCTATCTGCCAGCGACGTCAAACATTAAGCGACTTGCACAGCATCACAGGGCTGGTCCGGAGCAGGACAATCTCCCTTCCTGCCTGGCTTTTCTCTGCATCTGAATTTTCCTCTCTTGCCCCTGCCCCGCTCATATGCTTCTGGTTGAGTCCTGACACCATTCCCTTGTGCTCTTCAGCCTCCCCATCCCGTGATGTAGCCCCTATACCCCTGGAGAGGCAGCTGTTTCTAAGGGCTGGGGCTGCCAACCACCAGGTCCAGGCTCCAAGCAGAGAGGCCAGGGGCTCTCACGCCAGGGCTGGCACCACAGGAGAAACTGTGACAGATCTGCCACATCCTTTTGGGGGACTTCCCTGTGCCTCCTTTGTGAAAAGCAGGTAATGGTCTAACTTCAAGGGTTTCAATCAACAAAGCTAAAGGTCCCTACAGCCTGGGATGCAACACCTTGTGCAACACCCCTTGAGGGAGTGGGGCCTATCTTCTCAGTTCTCGGGCCTCAGTGTATGCATCTCCAATATGGAAATGCACGGACTCGGCAAACTAAAAGAAAAAAAGCAAACAGCACTCACAACTGTCTCCACTCTCAGCAAGCCTGGCCCAGCCTGTCAGGGTCTAGCCCTGTGGGGTCCTGATTAACTGAAGTGATGGACTTGAGTCCTTCTTCTTGCTCACCCTGGAAGCTACCTGTGCCCTGCAGAGGAATGCGTTCTCACACCCTGCCCAGAGGGCCCCTCCCACCCCTGCACAGTGCACCGGCTGCCCTGGGCCGGCCACACACACGACAGCCCCTGAGTCACCTGCTGCCTGCAAACCAGAGGCTCCGGAAGTCAGTGCAGGCAGCTGATCTGCACAGCACCAGCCTCCCAGGCAGCTTACGAGCAAGGCCTCCTGGCTTACGAGAAAAATGCCTCGCTTAGCCCCATCCCAAACATCCCCAGCTCTCGGGATGAGTAGGCACGGCTGTTCTGAGAGTCCAGGTTCGAGTAAGAGGCAAAGGTGCCAGAGGGAGGAGAAGAGCGAGTTGTGGGCAGAGGGGGAGCAGGGCAGCAGCAGCTGGGAGGTGCCAGCCCCAGGGCAGCAAGGGAGCCGCCTGCTTTGAGCTGGCTTCCAGGGACAGACACTGATCCTACCACGGCCAAGTGAGAGGGGACAGCTCCTTGGGGCCTGCCCCTAGCACCCTCCTTGGCCCCTTCTCTCCCAAGCCCACCGTGCGCCTCTGGACTTCAGGAAACCTTTTCAGAACTTGGGGCTCAACTCCATGGAGGAGCCCAGAATGGTGCCAGAGGGCAGGGGGTATAGAAATTTCCCAACCAGGTGTGGCTTCTGACTGTCCCCGGGAGCTGGTCCGAAGTCCTGGAAGGAAGATGCTTGGCCACATTGGCAAGAGCTGGACCAGGGCAGACACAGCCAGTGTCTGGACAGGAGCCCTGGAGGGCAGGGCCTCTGGGCCTTTGTGTTCACGCGCCACTCCTGCAGGGAACAATAATTAGCTGCTGGATGAGTGAAAGATTAAGGAAGAAACTGAACACTGAGCACACAAAGAAATGACAGCTTCTAAGTGTTGGCAACCTAGCGCTGACCTCTGTGTGCGCAAGGTGGACTGTAGTCATGCCTATCTCTGCAGAGGCGGCTGCTCACAGCAACTGGGGACTGGTGCATCATGGTTGCAACAGGACAGTGCTTCTGTGCTTTCGGTCACACTGCATTTCTGCCTGGCACGCCATCTCCAAGGCTCCCTGGCAAAAGTCCTTTCCTAAGGTTCACCGGCCTCACAGTGCCTCTTCTGGGGGGCATTAACCCATGTCAAGTGGGGTCAGGACATGGCCTCAGGAAGAACCCAAAGCTTCCTTTCCCGCCAACTTAAAGGAGAAATGGCTTCTTCATTTGCGGACATCTCCCTCTAGGCCCATTCATAAGCCCACTGGGACATAGCAAGAAACTGTCTACCTAGTGGAAGCAAGCTTAAAGAGTAGCATATCCTCGGGACACCAAAGCAGTGTGGGGACAGGGAGTCAGCCTTCTGGTGGGCACATCCACCCTTCCAACCCCATGGCTGCCATGTTCCAAAGGGGAGGGGAGAGACGGCTGCAGGCAGAGCCAGCTCCCATGACAGCGATCTGTGAGAGGGGTCTTTTTCATGATTTCTATTATGAGAGAAAGCCTTAAGTGTGTGTTTTCAAAAGCCCTACAAAAATGTAACACTGGAAATGTCCATTTCTCCCCAGTTGTGCTAGATTTAAATGATCTAAAGTTGACCTAAAATTCAGTGCAACCCCCTGGAGCCTGACAGCTAACTCAGGTTTGCACAGAAAAGCAGAAGATGGGAAAAAAAAACAGGACACTTCTAATGACCAGCAAGCCGGCACCAGAACCCCCCAGAGAGGCAGCATTCAGACACAGCTCTCATAATGACAATGGCATGCATTGCATTGCCATAAATAAATAAAATTTTAAAAAGATATATAATCAGTTGGAGAGAAAAACTGACCTAGAGAACCAGGTTGAGAGCCCAGGAAGAGCCCCACACTGACACGAGAAAAATGTTTCCAGCACCGAGGGACCATGGGGAAAGGACAAATGTCTCCACAGGTGGTTTGGGGCAGCCAGCTGTCCCTGTAGAAAACCACGCTATCAAGACCTGACTTCATCTGGACACAAAATCAACTTCAACAACAATACACATTGAAGAACATAAGGGAAGACCCTGCATGTTCGGAAGGCAGCACAGGGAAATCTCTATGAATGACATGGGGTGGGGACCGAGCTAAGAGAAGCACGGCTGCTGATGAGCAGGTCTAGGTGGAACCCCAGGGACCTGCTTTTCTAACAAGCTCTGGGTGACACTGATGCTGCCAGTTCAATGACACAGTTTGGAAAGCAGCCCTCCAAACTGCACTCAAGAAGCTCAAACCTTTCAGAACATAAATGTAGCCACATTGAAATCTTCTTGTCATTAAAAACACTGTTTCTCACACACCAGTTAAGAAAAAAATGTCAAAATGTGCAACAGTATCAAACATTGTGACAACACAGTACAATTAAATAAGCCTGGGTTGTTCATGGGAGTATAAACTGGTACAACTGCTTCTTGTGACAAGTTCATATTGTCTGCTGAGGTTGCAGACGCACACGCCCTGCAGCTCAGAGAGGGGCCAGCAGGTCTCGCTCCGCAGAAACCCACATGTGAGCGCGCGCCAGGAGGCAGGGAAAGCAGGTTTCAGATAGCCCGTTCCTGACAACAAAGAAAGAACCCCAATTTACAGGAAACCCAAATACCAAGCAATCTGGGGAATGTGACTGCAGCCAGCAAAACTCCGACCACCTGCTTCTGTTGCACCGGGTGATGCGGGAGGAGGGGAGCACAGGGCAAAGACGGAAGAAAGAGACAGAAATCACACAGCCACTCTCTGGGCCCTCCTTGGACTAAGAGTTTAAAAAGCATCTTTAAAAAAAGGTCATTTATGAGGCAGTTAAAATTTTAAACACTGAACTAGATGGCTATTAAATAATTCTTCATTTTTAGGAGTGATCGGGGCAGAGGGACGTTTCCCTCTTAAAAGTCATCACTCGGAGAAACACAGCTGAAAGGTCTGCGGCTAACATTTTTCAGACTGACCAACGGACTCCAAAGTCTTGGGTGCCCGATTTCTGTTCAAACTTGGCATGTGTGTCGGGGGTAAGCGCATAATACATTTGGGTTGCTTCACACATTTGTGCTTTTAGCATGCTTACGTTCATTCAATAAAGGCAACTTAGCACTTACAGGAAGGAAAGAAGGCAAGGAGAGAGAGGACGGAAGGGCTGGAGGGCCGGGCAGAGGCAGGAAGAGGGGGAGGAATGAACTGGGAAGGAACATTAGAAACAAAAGGGAGGAGGGAGGGAAGAGGGAGACCCTCACGCCTACCATGCTAGGCCTGTTACGTGGCCTCCGCAAGGGGCCTGTTCAGCCACTTGGGGAAGAAGAACACAGCTGTCGGCTAAGTCTTTTTCTTTATGGAATTTCTCACCCTCTGAAATACCCTTCCTTATGGTATTTCTTCTGCTTCCCCATTAGACTGTAGGTCCACAGAGCAGGAACCTCGCCTCATTCGTGCAGCACCTGCCAGTTTACCTGGCTGGTAGCAGGGATTGATTATGGTGGCAGCTGGTGTTTCTTAAGCAACTACTGTACTCTGTGCCGGGCCCTAAGAGATCTACACATATCAATGCAGACATTACGTACCACAGAAACTCAGGAGGCAGGTGATAGTATCACCCAGGCACTAAAGGGACTTCACAGAGTTATACGGGCAGATGATGAAGCTGTGACTTGGACCCAGCCTGTGACTGCAGGAACTGTCCTGGACCCCTGCCTTGTCAGCTAAGGCTTGTTTGGTGGGGTATACAGAAGCATTCTCTCTAGGGCTAAAGTGATCTGCATTTACCACTAAAGCACAAGGGAGATGATCAGCCAACTTACTTCTCTGACCCAGCCGGCTCTGGGGCTGTGTGTACACACGCACACACACACACATATATACATATACGCATATACAGACACACACAACTGCACCTGGCCACACCATGAAGCACAATGCCATTGCTAAAGCAGTGCCCTGTCTTGTTTTCTGCCTGGCACACATAGGCACTCGGCAATTGTGCCAGGTGGAACTGAGTTCAAGAATGTGAGGCCATGAAGGCAAGCTTTCCAAGCTAGAAACTCGGTCCTCTTTCAGGGAGGCACCCGCAGGACTGAGTGCAACTCCCTGCAGCCTGAGTGGCTGCTGTCCTGTAACCCTCAGCCCACCCAGGCACACAGCATGACTCAGCTCTGACCGGCGAGTGACAAGGACTGTGAGATCAAGAGGTGCACTCAGGAACCCTGGAGTCGGCCTGGCAGAGCCCAGCAGCCAAGAGGTGACTTCGGTGAGCCCTGGAAGCTGCACACAGCAGCATCTAACAGCTGTGGATCACTGCACCAGGGAAGGGCCGGGACACAGGGCCAGCCCTGCAGGTGAGGCAGAGCCACTCGCTTTGAGTCAGGAGACCGCACTCTGTTCTAACCAGCACAGACTGGAACCCAGCAAGGGGAGCTGGTGTCGCCCCCTCCAAAGGGGCCACAAGTGGGGCCAATTCCCAGGCCAGGCAGGAGTCTCTCAGAGCCCCGGATGACACAGAGCCAGTTCCTGTTTCCTAGCCCCAGGGGCGGCCTGTGACTGGAGCTGGTCCTGCTGGCCAGGCAAGGCCAGGGCTGCTGAAAGACGGAAGTGCTGGTCACTCGGGGACCTGACTCCTGGGCATCCCGGCAACCTCATGCCCTGTGCCAGCTTTGGGAGGAGCAGGGTTAGAATGCAGCAGGCGGAAGAGAGGTGCGTGTGCGGTGGGCAGCCTCACGGTAGGCCGGGAAGCAATCTCTGTCCTCCTGCAAGAGGAGCACTTCTGTGTCCAAAGCCTTGGTGCCACGCTCAGCAAGGAGGGGCGGGGGCACACTTCACAGAGCCACACAGTGGGCGGGAGGCTGCTCCTGCCCTCCTCCTGGGGGCTCCCGATCTTTCCCATGGCCCCTGGCTCTGCTGTCACAAAGGATGGCTGGTGCTGGGCCACACCACTGGCTGCAGGTGAGGAACGGCGTTTTTAGTGGGCCCCCAGCAGACAGCACATTTCTGAGGGCCAGGCCTGGCCCACAGAAGCGCTGGGGCAGCTGCCTCGGTCAAGCCCCCTGCACATTCTGAGGCCTTGAGAATGTGGCATTGACAGGACAAGTCCTGAAACGGTCCCACAGAGCCCAAAGCCCAGTTCTGCACCAGGATGCAGGTTGCCCCGCCCAGTATTACACAGTCCTAACCTTTGCTGACGGATGCTACAGAGCTTGTGGGCACGCCTGAACCCCCAAAGGACCGCCAGCATCTTTCTGCAAAACAACCGAGAGGGAGAGAGAACAATGGCAAACGTCCTCACTTGCTGTGTGGCCTTGAACCAGTGACTTAACCTCTTTGAGTCACCGTTTCCTCATCTGCAAAATGGGGCAACAACAGTACTTGCCTCGTGGGGCGGCTGTTTTGACTAGATGATTTAACGCAGTGAACTGTCCAGTGCGTGGTTGCGTCATCCCAGGAGCAGCTGCTATTATGGCTTTTGTTCTTTCACGACAAGTAAAACCCAGGCAGTGTGTGGCCCCCGCCTCACTGTCGGGTAGCAGCGCCATTCCACAAGGTACGCTGAGCGCCTTCTGTGCAGGGGTGGGAGAGGGGACGCCATACATCCCAATGGTAGGGACACACCCTAAGCAGAACCGAAATGTCTCCGTTTCTAAATCTCCAGTTTTTAAAATAGAAGCCTCGAGAGTCACTGCTAGGACCTGCAACATGCACTTCCTTTTCTACGTCTTCTCCTAAGCAATGTGTGCATATTGCAAAGAAGGAAAGGAAACCAAAGGCTCAACCTGCACCGAGTCGCCTCCCTCCCCCGGCCCAGTCGCTGCAGGCTCTGGATGCTAAACCTTCCACAGTACATGTTTGTGTTGCTTCTAGTCTGCTGCTGCTGCTAACAAAAGTGCAGTCAGGGCGACCAGGGGCTCCTGGAGTTACAAAGCTTCGTGCTGAGAACACTGTGCAGGGCTGGGACCAGGGCTGTGGGATCACCATACCAGTCCCAGTGGATGCGCCAGTCACCAAAGATAAACTGCTAGAAGTCAGCTAAAGTCTGGGCCCAAGGATGTTTACATTCCAATTTTAGGAGATTTTGTCAAATTGCCCTCTGCCCCGTCACACCTACGGACAATGCTGCAGACTGCCTGCTTCACGCCATCTCGCCACCACACACTGATTCACCTCCCTCACAAATGCTTCTCTCCCCTCCTTCCACACTCTGGTCTGTGCTGCCGGTCCCCAAGGAGGAAACAACAGGCTCTGGTCTGGCTGGTCCTGTGCCAAACAGCAAGGGTGATGTTCACACAACAGGAGGTCTGGTGGAAAGGAGGGACCGAGCAGGAAGGTTAGAGAGTCACAGAAACCACAGGCAGACCTGGCTCTGAAATTGCCCGAGAGAAGACAGGAGTCCTATCGGGCCCCCAAGGTGGCAGAGGACCTGCCTGCTGATCTCGCCAGGACTGCCCTGGACCAGTGTCTAGCCTCTCCCCCCATCTGACAGATGGGGCTGCTCCACAGGGTCCCCCAAGTACCCTCCCCAGCCCTCTCCACAGACTGGGATGTCCCATATCTCTGGAATACAGAGGTAGTTGAAACCTGGAAGAGGCCATGTAGGAACTGGAACTGGTGTGCAGATACCAGAGAAAAGCTGGTTTGTCTCAAATGCAGGGACTGAGACACTTCCCAGCTCTGGATAATGGAAGGGGAGGAGGATGAGCTATCAGTGATGCCCAGGAGGCTGACCATGTGGTCGGTCCCCTGTGGTCACCTCCCTGTGTCACTTCATTTAAACCTCAGCCCATTTTACAGAGGGGAACACCGAGGCCACGGACATTAAGTAACTCATCTACGGCCCTGTGCCAGCCCCTCAGGCAGCTATAGAGATACGGGTGATGGGAACCAAGCAAGGTGGGGTAGGAAGGGACATGCGCCCATGCGGCCCTTGTGAGTGTGGGACCTTTGTGGAGTATCCCTGTGGAGGCGGAAGCATTGTGAGTATAGAGTAAAAGCCAGTTTGGGGAGCCTCATCAGATGGAGGGAGTGAGAAGGGGCCACCCCAGATAACAATTCTTTTTCTGTGGGAACTAGCTAGGTCATTTCTCACCAGTGTGATTCCAACTGGATGTCCATCCTCTGAACCTCTGGCTTCGTGACCCCATGCAGCCACCTGCCCCTATTTCCAGTAGACAGAGACCCTATGCTAAATGGTCCCTGCCATCTCTAGGGCTCACTGAGCATGAGGATGGTTCACCCATTGTGAATACCTCCTCTGCTTGGGACCGCCCTTACCTGCAGCCTCTCTTACTCCCAGACTAAGAGCTGGGCCTGGGAGGCCCAAAGTCTGGCTTGGCCCAGTGACCAGGCTTCCACAGCCATGGCTCCCAGCTCCACGCCCCACCCCTTCCGCACAAGGCCCTGCATGGCTGTCCTCTCTGTCAGGAATCCCCTTTCCTCAGCTTCTCTGCAGGCTTCACGTGAGAAGTCACCCCCTCCAGCTGCCCTAGACCACCCTCTGGAAGGCATCCTCTCTGCCTCCTTTTGTCTCATCTAGAACACTCAGGGCCCCCATCTGAACCTCTATTTATTGACTGGACAATCAGCATGACCCTTCCAGAAGGAGCTTTCCTTAGGCTGCAGTGACACAGAGGGGGGAATCCGTCTGGCTCCCTGCTATCCCAGCATCGGGCACAAAGCCCAGCACACAGTAGGTACTGAGCAAGTATCTGTTCAAATCAAGGAGGTAGGAATGAGCACCAGTTGCCAAGAAGCAGACCAAGAAGGCCCGCACTAAGCAAGAGGACCCTGGGGGAGCCGGTCCACCAGGCCAACGCTATAGCAGGCCACATCTACGTCCCTCAGCCCTTGCAGTACCTGTGGGCATGTGACAGTCCAGAGATCGTTCTCACACGTACCTCACACAAGGTCAAGAACAAGGCCTCCTTCCAAGTCAGACTCTGACAGAAACTATTCACTGACATCTTTTGAGCCCAAAGCCACTGTCCTGCACAACGTATCAGGGAGGATGCTGTGCCAGAGAGAGACACACCAGATCCTGGTGTCTCCACCCCCTCCGAGAGCTCCAGGAATTCTCCAGTAGGCCAGTGACAGCTAAATATTCTACAGAGCACAGGACGATCTCCCACAACAGAAAATGATCCAGCCCCAAATGGCAAAATCCTCAAGTTAAAGATTTGTTGCCAGCGAACAGACACTAGGAAAGTGTTTTGAAATTCCTGGACTGACCCTGAAGAACAGGGCTCTCTGGATTTAGGGAAAGTCAAGGACAGCTGCACACGTAAGGCCTCTTCCCTCATCCTACTTTAGATTTTCTTCAGAGCAGTTATTCCACCTGACATTGTATGTATTTATTTAGTTGTTTAATTCCTTACCTAGGAGACAGCATCCATAAAGGGAGGGCCTATGCTTCACGGACCTCCGTGTCACTGTGGCCTAAGAACTGTCCTTGGCATAAAAGAGGCTTTCCATAAATGCTTATGGAATAGAAGGAGAGACTCTCATGGATATTACAGAATGCAAAATATCCAGCCTCCTTTGGAAGCTATTTGTCTGCTGTGCATTTACATCCTGTACAGAGACTCCCAAGTTCGTTCTCCCTATCTTCATGGGTACATGAAGCTATGCAAGTGAGCAGGTAGTATAAAAACTACATTTCCCATGCTCCTTTGTGGCTCGGGGGGGTCACAAGATGAGGCTCTGGCCAATGAGGTGCCAGCCAAAGGACTATATGGCTTCCTTCCATATAGGAAGGGACATATTTTCCTTTCTCCCTGCCACCCTTTCCTTCCATCCAGAGCCCATCTTGAACAGGGTGAGGGTGCCACTCTAGGAACAATGGCACTGTAAGACAGAAAGAACCTGGCACCATAGTGCCAGCAAACCAGCCATGGACCACACATACCTTTGCTATTACCTGAGGAAGAAATTGTTTTGTTAAAGCCACTGCTGCCTGTGGGTGTCACGACAGCAGCCCTTGCTGCCCGCCCCCAGTACCTAACCCTCCCCTGCCCTGCAAACTCTGAAACCCCGTTTAAAGATTCCACAAGGAATGTCTCATCAATTAGCACATGACAGCCACTTTAGGATGACCACCTTCACACATGTAGGGGACACAGCCCTTAGTCTATATGCAGGATTCTTTCCTCGTTGAAGCCTCTGAATACCCAGATAGCTGAGCACATGGCTTAAGCCACAGGAAGAAAGCGGAGGAAGTCATATTATTTAGAGCCAGCAGTGATGAGAACAAAAGGAACTACTCAAAAAGACCCATTCGAATCTTAAAACATCAATTATGCTTAAACCCATGAACTCAGAATGGCAACACACACACACACACAAAACCTAAACCCCACAAACAAGCCTAATTGATCACTACAGGAGGATGTTAATGAACCAAACCATTATTTTAAAAACTGGTAAATAAAGGGAGAAGAATCAAGCATTCATCCTGCCTTCCCTATATGAATTCTACCATTGTCAATACAGGGAAGTTTCCCTTTATAGAATTTTTCCAGCTAACAGAAGGGGAAGTGATGTCTAAATGAGAATAGAAGATCACCATTTTGCAGTTAACGCACCATAGAATTAACAGAGCTGGGTATTCACTATCAACAGCTACTAATATCAACAAAGAGGGGCAAGATGACACCACAAGGTGCCTCCTGACAAGGACGTGTAACCTCTGATGAAGTGGCTTTGCCCACCACAATTAAACCTGACTCGGTTATACCTTTCAAGTCAGCTACTAATGTAAAAAGGTCACACAGAGGACAGAGGAACATGGTAAATTGCACCATGGGGACACAATCAAGAAAAGCCATGCTGTGAGAAATGTCACAGGATAAACTACCTAGTTTTCTCAAGAAATAAATGCCTCAGTACTACTAGTGATACCCCCCATTTCAATATTTAATCTGAAGAACCTCTAGATTGAGACAGATTTATAAACCTGGGCTAACTCCTGATGCAAACAAACAACAAGATAATGAAAACAAAATGAGGAGAAAAACTTCCATGAGATGTGTAAGACAAGTGAAAGTTAGACCACTAGACATTCTGGGACAGGAAGCAAGTATTATTTGCCGGCATGCTGATGCTTTAAAGATACATACCGAACGCTGACACAGGAAATGACATAATGTCTAGGGTTTGCTTCCAAGTATTGCTGAGCAAGGCAGGTGGGAAAGGACAGAAGTAGAGAAGAAATCAGACTGGCCTAAAGGTTATTGCAGTCGCTGTGGGTACACAGATGTACACTCTGAGACATTGCTATGTATATATGTTCCAAATATTCCGCAATGAATTTTTAAAAATCTTAGCCCTACGTAAAAACCTTACCCTGTATCCACAAGGAAGTAGATCATCAAAAACAAAAACAAATAAGAGCCCCCACATATGTGGGGTCCTGTGGCAGGCAGCCACAGAGATGAGTGGTGCTTTTGTAACCGAGGTTGCAAATTCAAATTCTGAGTCAAGGATAGGAAAGCTGACTGAGTGACGTTAGCCAAGAATTAGACGGTGGGGTAGTAAATAACAACTGTGGCTCCATCTACCACTAGGAGGCAAGAGGCAGTGGCAGGGGTTGTGGATGAGTCTGTGCTCTATCTAGCAAGGTGGCACCACTTGGGCTGGCCTTGGCTTTGACTTCAGACAAGCTGCCATGCAGAACATGGGGCCCAAGGTGGCTAGGGCTTTGGATTTCTGAGGAAAGCCGGAAATCTGTATTTTTGTGTGTAATCCCCTGTCTTTTAAATGTTAGTATCTAATCCAAATATTTTTTTTTAATACTGTGCGGGTGGGCCAAACAAAATATCTGCAGGCTAAAGGCAGCCCACGGAACATCAGTCGGCCGCCCCTCTTCCAAGTGCTAAAGGAGACCACAACTCAATCCATCTGTAAGGAGTGGAGAGGGCGCTTTAATCAACTTTGGGTCAATTCTTTTTTAGGCATCCAATAAAGCTGAGAATTCAAAAGACACCACCAACTTCCAGAAATCTACAAGAACCGGCTGCGGAACATTTCAAAGGCATCTACCATGTCGTCGGCTTATGCAACAGAACCACCACTTTGTCCAGAATTTTGGAAATTTAACAACCAGGGAGTGTATCCTCAGCTTTCCTGGGATAGTGGAACTAACCGACTTCAGACGAAACCCATTTGTTAGTTTGCAGACTGCCTGGGACCTTGGTCCCAACTGCTTGCAACAGAAAATCCCATCATAAAACCAAGTTGGGAGGCTCATGGTAACATGACCCAGGGCTCTCTCTGCTTTGGTTGCTTTGCTGGAGATCTGGTTTCATGGCAATTTAAAGGGAGGAGACAGATGTCATCCCCAAGCTGAAAGTAGCAGGGTTGGTTGCTGAGGACCAGAACAGACTCCTTCAAACTCAACCCTCGGTGTCTCTGACTCACCTAGAGACAGATTCTTGACACTTGAATGGGCAGAGGAGGCCCAGACTGTCCTTTATAAACGGTCTCAACTTGACCAGATCCCGGCGTCAATAAAAAATTAAAGAGGTGTCAAAAATGCCAGGGAAAGGGCCAAATGGTTTGATTATTTCTCAAGAACAAAGTTCCTCTCCTCCCCTGCTCCCACCAGGATGAAAAGTAAAAGAAAACTGGTGCTAAAAGAAAGCTGAATAGGTCCAAGGTAAGAAGACAGACCCAAGCTATTCCTCAACACAACAGCATCAGCAAAGTGCGCTGGCACCTCAGTGCCATAGGATGGAGCAAAGGTTATTTTGTGTGTGGGTTTTGTGGATTTCACCCCCGGGAAAACAAAACTTCACCTTTTATCCCTAGTGGGTTTATTAATAGGGGAGATGGTAGGGAGCATAGAGAAACATTTAGTGTATAAAATAAGATTCAATCACCTGCCATCCAGTTCATGGCCTCAAATAATTGTTTTTTAACTTTTTTTTCAGTACTGGGATTAAATCCAGGCCCTATATCTCTACTCTTTTTTATTCCCTTTCCTTTCTTTTTCTTCTCCTGTCTCACCATGTGTCTAAGTTCAGCTATCTACCTATCCATCCATCCATCTATTGATATATTACAAAAATTCTGGCTTACTTTGGGTATGGCCGTGCTGAATAAAGACCCATCCCACCCTGCAGTGCTGCTTGGGATGATGTCCCAAAGAGCCCCCCCTCCCCCGCAAGTGGCTGCACGTCCGGAAATGCCTAGCACATGGCACCCAAGCGCAGGGAGGCGAGCCCAAGCAGCTCTGCACCTTGCTCGGACAGGAATGAAAATATGGAGAAAGCTTCTAAAATGTTTGCAAGGATGAGCTGCCCATAAATGCTCTTCAACCAAGCACCATTCCCGTCACAAGGACAATCACTTGTTACGGCAGGAGAATAGCCTCGTTTGGAGGTGGACACTAAATGCAGGACAGATGACTCAGACAATTAAGAATACTGGTTTGGGTGGGTGACTGCTGTCCAGCCACTGACTGACATGGGTCGATGTCTGTCCCGGTCCTGTTATTGGGAGCTGTCTGCTTTTGGTGAGGCAGATGCTGCTCTGGAATGTGGGCTGAGTGGACGGGAAGTCTGGGAATGGACTTGCTTGTGGTTTGGTGGCTTTTGACCTCCAAATTCAAGCACACATTCCTCTGGAAACATCTGCTTTGCAGAATTGCAGAAAGAGGCTGAGCATTTCTGGGTTGGGAGGCAGCTGGAAGGTGACTCTCTGTGAAGCGTATCTCTTTGGGGATGAAAATATGAAGCTCGTAGAAGGAAAGGGCAGCCACTGAGGGCAATGAAGACATCAGTGGGGACAGAGGCCCATCTGAGGGACCCTCTTCCCGGACAGAAACTCCGCCATGTGCTCAATGAAGTCATCTTCAAATAGCAACTCCTACCAATGTTGTGGGCTCATCACTGAGTTTTCTGAACTCTGGGACTTTCTAATGAGACTCTTAAGTATCCTTCGCTGAATTAACAGGATGAGAAGACTCCCAGCTGAGTCAACCTCTCAGTCCTTCTTCAAGGTCCAGCTTTGCCCCTGCTACTTCCACGGCCCACAGCTGCTGGAAGATGACAGCAGTGATGCTGATGGGGGTGGGGCAAGCGTATGCTAACAACGGAGCGCTCGCCCTACACTCCAGGGACCGGGCCTGTGCTTCACAGGGTGTTCCCAATCCCACCCTTACAACAACCCGGAGAGCTGGCAGCCATCCTCATGACCTGCTCAAGGTTATAGATGAGAAAGGCGCGAGGCCATTCTGGAAGTCAGGCAGCACAAGAAGACACCACACTGCAGAGGCCCAGGTCTGACTGAGGCTGGACCGCCGGGCCAGCAGCCCCATTCCTGAGAATTGGCCCATTCACCAAGTGACAAGTGCACAAAACAACCTCTCATTGCTGCTTTGATATTGAATTCCCGGCCACAGGGAGCCTGTGTGGATATTCCATTACCTTTTGTAGAAGAAAGGGGGAAAGCGAGAACACATATTTGCAACTGCTCGTGACTGCCTGAACTCCAGAACCACAACTGCTAAGGTGAAGACAGAGGGCAAAGTGCGCAAGAGGAGTGGGTGGAAACGGTCTTACCTATACAATGCTTCATCATTCTGCAAATGCCTTGGTGCCTAACAAGAGTTATGGTGTACTTGTGATACTGACATCTCATAGGGATGCTGATAAAAAAAAAAAATTGTCTAAACAGGCTCCCAGAGCAATGGCAATAATGACCAAAAATGGTTGAGAAAAATGTTCTAGAAAACTACAGAAAAATTGGGGCTGGGGATATAGCTCAGTGGAATAAGCGCCTGCCTAGCAAGCGCAGGGTCCTGAGTTCGATCCCCAGTACTGCAAAAAAAAAAAAGAAAAAAGAAAACTATAGAAAAACTGATATCAGAGGGCAAAGCAGAAATGAAAAGAATTTTGCTGGATAATTTCAATACTATTTTTTTCAAACATATGGACAGAACACCTATATAAAAATATATTTTTGCAGTACTCCAAAATGAAACTAAGAAAGAATGCTGGCACAAGCCCTCAGCAGGCATGTGGCATTTTGTTGGTGTCCTGTACAGGTGACCCTGTGAGTTAAACTACGTGTTGGTGGCTTCTGACAATTTCTGCTGTACCAGGTCACCCGACACGATGACACCAGGTATTCACAGTCCCTGGGCAGCTTGGCCAGGTACACATGCATGGTTCTCACCAGAATAGGAACCCCTGTTACCCCTGTAGAGCCCCAAATGGAGGCCAGGCCTCAATAGGGCCCTCAGGGGACTCTGCACCCCGGCAGAACCACAGCTGTTGCTGTCACAGACCCAGCTCGAGCTGCTCAGCCTGCTGCACACAGGGCAGCCAGTTACAGACTGCTTTTCCTCTCCAGCTCCTCCCCACTTCCTGCCCTCTGGAGGGTGTGCCCCATGCCCATTCCTGCCTTGCCTGTTTCTGCTGCACAGGCACAGTCAGCCTCTGGGCCCAGAGCTCCTCAAAGAACACTCCAGCCTCTCTCGTGGCACAATCAGAACTTGGGCCACTGGTCCACACTCCACCAGGGTGCCCACGTCAGGGGACATGCTACCCAGGGTCTTCAGCAGTCCCTGGCCCAAGGGCATTCTTCCTTTGGGCAGATAAGCATTCTGTGGTCCTCCAAGGAGGGTGGAGCTCAGTGGACCCTGGCTTTGCCCACAGTTCTGCCCACATGGAAGAAACAGGGTACGAGAGTGAGGGGTCCCACTGCCAGGGATCACAGCAGCCGGTTTTCTTCCTCCTACAGAAAAACATTTATGTCTGACGAGAGATTAAATTTATAACAAAAACAGCAGGTAATATTTATGGATGATCCTCTTGTGCCAAGCACAAAGCATATGGGTGACATGCATTAACCACCAGCTCACTGTATTCTCAGTGTGGTCTGAGGCAGCAGGAACTGTGATCACCTCCATTTTACAGATGGGGAAATAGAGGCACAAAGAGGCTAGGAACTTGCCCAAGGTCTCACAGTTGGTGGGGAACCCTGAGCAGGTTAGCATCGTAGGTCTGAGCAGATACGGAGGAAAGGGGGGAGGCAAGCGGAAGGTGAAAGCCAGATCAAACCAAAAAGAAAGCACTTTAGCAGACCACTGCCCAGCACAGTCCACATGGCTGGGTTGAACTTTTGGCCAGTGCCACCTGGCAGCCCATGGCAGCCACCTCCACAAGGAGACTACGTGGAGGGGACACCATCTGTTCCCGAGGGGCTCTGCCAAGGGTAGGGGGGAGGTTTTCCCCACAGCCCCGACGTGAACGGAACACCTACACCGTTTCCCTCCTGCTTGGAGGCCAGCCTCCATGCCTCGCAATTCAGTCCCTGCTCTGGGACGTCCTCCTATTGCTTTTCCACGTGCTCTCATTGAGCAAGAGGAGGCCAGGTGTTTAAGCAGCCGGAACAGGTAAGCCTATGGAAGGCACCAGAAGAACCCAGGCAGCAAGCAGGGCTACCGCTCTCAATGATGGTGTTCCTGTCCCTGAGCATCTTCAGGAGCTGTATGTGTTTTGTGGGCAGCTCGAAGTTCAAATCCAGACGCACCTTTAGCAGTCTGTGAGTATTGGAGTGGAAGACAGTTCTCCTGAGGAGACAGCTGGAAATAGTGTGAGCAGCTGGCGGGGGGGGGCAGGGGGGCAGGGGGGCACGTGATGCCCCCAGGTCAGCTGGGAGAGCTGGACCCAAGTTCAGAAGACAGCAAGCGACTACACTTAAAATGACTCTGTCCCACTTCTGTGGACTGTGTGCGATGTATCAATAGCTATAAGTACCATGGAAAACTGGTGGGAGCCCTGCTCCTGGCCATAGAAGCAACTGAAATGTGTTTGTCTGGTCCCCAAGATAAAGAGCTCAGGAATGTTCAGAGTCTTATTCGGAAAACTAGAAGCCACCCAAACGTCCACCAGGATGAACAGGGATGGAGAGGTTGTAGGGCAGACTCCACCACAAGCAAAAAGAATGAATTCAGCCACACCCCGCAGCAGGGACAACCTGGAGGTAGACAGGAAAAAACCAGACCTGAACAGTACCACTGACAGCTTCTGACTGTACAAAAAGACAAAATGTGCTTCTGGATTTCAAAGGTAGGAGGTGGCTGCTTTTGCGGAAGGGACAGAAGACATAGGTAGGTTTCCTGAGGTGCTGACAAGATTGTGTTACAATCCGGGCAGTAATTTTGGGAACAGTCCACTGTGACATTCACAGAGCACATTACTGGTTTCTCGGTAGCACCTATTTCACTATTTACATATAGAGAGAAGTGTTCAGGTTCATTTAGTCAACATATTTCAGTGAGTACTGTTTAAGTACTTCGTATTCAGAATAAAGAAGCAGACTTTAAAAGGAGCAGACTGATCCATGAGTACGAATACTCTTACCCCCACATGCATAAACACACATGCACACGCAGCGTGGGCTGCCCTCAACCATTGACGAGGCTCCAGCCATCATGAAGACCACATCCTTCCTCCCCCTGAGGTTTCTAGAACAGGGTCAAGGGTCAGCTTGGAGTCAGGCCACATCCCTGCACTCATGACCCTCCTGTCTGTGGCTGAGTCCCCGAGGATGCAAGGGCACACCCAGCCCCCAACATCTGCAGTGGACTGTGCAGGGAGACAGCCTGGTGACCTCAGAACCCCCAGGTTAGCTGTGGGGTCAACATGGCTCCCAGGACATGTTGCTGTCGGACCCTGGAGAAAGTCACGTCGGTAGCCCCTGGCCCAGTGTCTCTCCTGCTCACCTAGCCTGGGTGGTAAAATGTGGCTGCCTGAAACCTTACACAAAAGGAAGTGGCTGGGAGGGATTGCATTTGGCACATTTTGGCAATGCCAGGTGTATTTTAAATAGCTGCGCTGTGGAAAAGGCACGTGAAGCACACCTTCCACGAAGCCGCAGCCTCCCCATCATGCTCCTGCCTGGGGATTGCATTCTTTGTAGCTGGCTGTGTCTAAAATGAAGTACAGAGGACTCCCGCCCCTGGGGAGCACATCCCCGGGGGATGCCTGAAACCAGCAACTGTGCTGAGTGCCGTGGGCACTGTTTTCTCCTCCCAGAGGCACAGAAAGAGATGAACAAGGGTAACTAATAACAAAATAGCCACTTAACAATGTATTGTAATAAATGTGATTTCAAACTGATGAATTGCTTTTCTAAAACTGATGAGTTGTTTAGTTCTGGAATATTCCACTTAGTATTTTGGACTATGGAGAGTGGAAAGCAAAGAAGAAAAGCCCACAGCACAGGGGAGACTACTGTAAACCTTCTGTTCTCCTAAAAACTTCCCTCCTTCCTTCCAGCTCTTGCCTTTTTATTATTCACTGCTCAAAGAGAGATCTTTACAAAAAGTAAACTGGATCACACATGCCACTGCCAGAGACCCGGAAACCCAGCCACCACAGCCTGCCGCCCTGTCTCATAGCCTTTCCTCCTGCTGTTCCCTCTCCCTGAAGCACCCTTCCGTCAGACCTTGTGTGGCTCTGTCCATGTGCTGGTCTGCAGGGCCGCACCCCAGCCAGCCAGCCTCCCACCCTCACATCATGTGACGATGTCTCCACTGTCTGAAATCCATGTACTCGGTTAACATCCTACGTGCTAACATCCAGCACCTTTGCCAAAAAGCGCCCCACAAGGACAAGGGCTGCCTTGTGCTAGTTCAGAGAGACTTTGCACAGGTGTCTTCAGACCTTGCAGTGGGGAATGCAGAGGCTGTGCTCTGGAGCTCCAAGAACGAACAGGGCCGAGACAGCAGGGTCTGTGTGCAGGCATGGGGGCTGGCAGGATGCACAAAGGAGGGAGTGCATCTCCACAGACGTTCTTGGTCACAGGCCAGGTTTGGGGAAAAAAGAGCCCAATCCTGGGGGCTTCCCTGTACCCCAGGGAAGATGCAAGTCAGTTTTAAAGACGGGTGTTTGCACTTGTGCCAGAATCAAAGGCCTCCCACATGCACCTGCCACCTGCTTGCACCCTCTTCCAGTGGCAGAAACTTCCCAGGCCCTCACTGTTTCCCAGAAAAGCCAGCTTGGACAAAACCCCAAGGCAGGCAGTGGCAGATGAGCTGCTGTCACATGTTTAAGCCATGGAACATTCTGCAGAGGATTCCTCCTAAAATCCCACAGGCGGTGCTCATGCGGAAGGTACCTCATTGAGAGCGATCGCACTGCGCTCACATTCTATGCATCCTCTTCCCCAGCTCCCGCTGAGGGCTCGCCCCACACTGTGGGCCTACCTGTGGCCACAAAGATGCCTCAGGGGCTCCACGCTCAGCTGCCTTCTCTGTAACAGGAGCAAGCACGTTTATGAACCTGTGGCTGCGACAGACACTCATGACTACCTGGGCCGCCTGGACATTGGTGGCTCCCCACCCAAGGTGCTCATGGTTCGTCTCCCACAGGGGATGAGGGACAGGATGGGAGACTGCAATTTCTCATTCTGGGGACTAAAGTAGCACCTGTCACAGATAGCCAGAGACACTTGTGCCCTCTTCAAACACTCATTTGGTCCTAAAGCACCTCGCCTCCCACACCGTCTCCGGACACACGTGGACCCAGGTGCAGTTATAGCCTGGGCTCCCTGGTAGGCTGCCCCAGGCGTCTTGAATTAGTTGCCTTCTCTATGCTGATAGCCACCTTCCAGTAAGCACCAAGACCTCATCTTAGCCATTTCGGATGCAGGTCATCGCAGAACTGATGGAGACAAAGGTCTCCATTTAAAACAGAGCAAGGGACCCCAGTTCAACTCTGTGCTCGATTATCAAGGCTCAGACAACCAATGAGTCCCACAGCAACACTACCAGGTCAGCTCTGTAAGGCTCACAGGGCAGGACGCTCCACACCAAGTAGCCCCTTAGGGCTCAGCTTGATGAGTTTAGGGGGTGTTTTCGGTTGGTGGTTTCACTAAAGAGAGGACACACAAACTACTAGAACTCACAGAATCTCCAGATAACTTGGCTCACCAAGGCTCTGTGTACAGTAAAAATCCACAGCTTCTGAGTGAGCTTCTGAGAGAGCATTAAAGGATTTTCCTGGCACCCAAGTGTCTGCATGTAGGCTTTATCATAACTACTGTAGGCATTTTGAAGTAGCTCTCTGGCAAATTTCCTACTCCAGGGCTGAGTTCCTGAGAATTAATTTCATTAAATAATTGAGTTTTGGGGATATAGATTGAGGATCCCTAATCCAAAAGCTCCAAATGCTCTGAAATCCGAAACTATTTTGAACACCAACATGATGCTCAAAAAATTTCAGATTTTGGATCAGTCCAGATTTCAGATTTTTGTAGTAGGGATGCTCACACAGTGAAGTCTTTACAAATACCCCCCAGTTGGAAACGCTTCTGGTCCCAAGCGCTTTGGAAAGAGGTGTTCAACTCCTGCATGAGATGCTACCAGCTTTGAAACATGAGGCTGGGGCATGTGTCTGCCTGTTAGGGTTTCCTTCTCTTGAGGAACTCCCACCACTTGTTCTCTGGAGCCCTCAAGAAAAGGCTATTCTGTCTGCCTGCTCCTCTTCACCTTGCTGCTGTTCCTGGCTGATCTCAGGTGAGTCTGATCAACACAACGCCCCAGACCTAGATCAGAAGGTCACAGCGGCCCCAACAAGATGCACTCTGGCCACCCCTCGGGGCCTTCCTGCATCTTCCCCTGCGCCCCGCCACCCCTCCACGGGGTGAAGCCCACTGCCACCCTGCTGTCAATGTGCTCTGTGTCCCTCCAGCCCCCGGCACGGAGCCTTTGCCAGCCCTATTCATGCTCCTGTGGACAGAGGCCTTTCAATGTGTACACGCTCTCCTCCCCCACTCCTTCCCTCCCCCGAAAAGCGGGCCTGAAGTGGGACTTTTCTCTACAGGAAGAGAGGAGGCTGGTTTTCCTTCCTTTCTGCTTTCCTGCCTTCGATCTAAATTTAGCAACTGGAACTAGAGAGTGAAAGCAGTGACATGGACACAGTTCATGACCCTGGGGGACGACATGCCTACGACCAGAACGGCCCTCTTTCGCTTTACCTACTGGGGTGCTAGGAGGGGAGCTCCTAAAACTGTAACCGCCCACCCCCAGGACTCCCGCTGGGAGATGCTAGCTGCACAGCATCCCAGGCTGTCTTATTCAAGTCCCTAAATTACAGGGGACCCTGAGGTCTAAGGGGGTCAGTGAACTTCTGGGGCTTGGGGCATTTGGGGGCACCTTCCTTAGACACAATAAGAAAACAAAGCACCTTACCATCGTCCAAGTAGGTCTGGTCCAAGTTCTGCTCCTGTTTAATGGTCACTCCTGTGGGCAGTACTTCCTTTTGGTCACTAACCGGGGGTCCGTTTTTGGCAGCTCTTTGGCTTGGGGTGTTTTGCTGCTGAATAACTGTAGGGTAGGAGCCTGGGCTTAGCCTCTGACCTTGACTGACCGGAGGCAGGCCAGGCCGGGCAGCGCCAGGGGCAAAATTCTCGCAGTACATGATGTGCTGGAACTCCTGGTGGCTCCCGCAGCGCAGCTGCTGGTTTGTGGGCGAGTAGTGGATGACCGGCGAGGCCTGCTGGTTGGCAGGAGTGGAGTGCAGCAGGGCCGGGTTCTGGCCCTGGGAGCCCGCATGCACCAGCACGGAGCGGTGGGCGTCCGCAAGGGACAGGGGCGCGGCCATGAGGGCCGGCTGCTGGTAGCCCAGCAGGCTGGGACTCAGGCTCTTGCTCCGCTGGTAGAGGACGGCCGCTGGGTTCTGCTGCTGGTAGCGGGCGTCAGGGGACGACAGCCCCGAGCGGAACTGCTGGCAGGGAGCCATGGTGGGCACAAGGCAGGAGGGGGGCTCGGCCACCATCGAGTGCTGGGGGTAATAAGGCTGGCTCCCCAGGCCTCCGTGGGCGGGGCTGCAGACCAGAGAGGGGTTGTACTCGTCACTGGGCTCCGTCTTGATGGCTGGGACTGCGAGAAGAGAGAAGCACACGGTTGTACCAACCACAGGGAGCTCCAGTGTTGCAGAGGTTGGCGGGAGCAAGGCTTTGGGGGCCTGGAGGGCTGGGACCAAGTGGTAGGGCTCTGCCACTCACCACCATTGGCCAAAAGGCTCCCTGTGCAATTGTCTGACGCTGGAAACTTGACCCTGGCAATGACCAGAATTACAGGTTTTTCAAGATTGGAAAGGTGGCTGGTAGTCTTAACTCAGTACTGGGAACTTCACAGTCTCATCTCCCGAGATGAAAGCTCAGAGAATATTCAAGACTATCCCTCCCTCTAGCCAGGTGGAAGCACGGAATCGCAGCACTGGAGGAGGCTGAGGCAGGAGGAGTGTAAGTTCAAGCCCAGCCTGGGCAACTTAGTAACTTAGTGAGACCTTGTGTCAAAATAAAAAAAAAATTTTTTTCTAAAGTGGCTGGGGATGTAGCTCAGCTAAAGGGCCTAGGTTCCACCTTCAGAATCACACATACTCTCTCTGTCTCTCTTTCTCCCTCCTCCTGACTCTGGCAGCTCCCGTTTTATCCCCACTTCCCTTCGCTCTGCCTGTCACCATCGGAAACCCTGTGCATGTCTTTTAGATTGTGTCATGATTGAGCCCCTTCCTCCAGAACACCAGCTCCTTCAAGGGAAGGTTTTTGCTTGTTTTGTTCAGTACTGGATCCTCTGAGCCCAACACAGCAGTTGGTACTCAACTGACGCTCAGACTTTCTTGGACAATGGAACAAGCAGAGAGCAACTGTCCCCCTCCTCTGTAGTACTTTGGGAGGAGGAGACCTCTTGGCTCAGGCGTCAGTTTCCCCACCTGTTCCCTGGCAGTAATAATCACCTAATGAGGGTATTGGGAAGATTAAATAAGACGCGTGTGCGGGCCACGGAGCACGGCACCCAGCACACAGTCAGCGCTCAGTACTTGCTGTTGCTGCTGTTGGGTTAGTGTCATTACTACTATGATTTGTGCTGCCCACCGCCACCCCTTCCTCCCCACACCCCCAGCACCGATCATAAGAGCTGCCACCCTCAGGCATCTTCACTAAAGCATCAGCAGGCTGGGAGCGGAGAAGAGGAGCACCTTTTCCTCTTCCCAGAGCACATGACCTGCGGTGAGCCAGCTGCAGCTGGGGGCAGGGGGAGGGTGACCTCCCCAGGGCCGCGGGTTGGGAGGAGGCAAGTAGGACAGCCAAAACCAAGCACATCTCAGGATGCCACTGGCGGCCCCCATCTCAATACCTGGCCTGGCTGGGGGCCTGATGTTCTTGCTTGAACCCTGCTCAGTGGGGCTTAGGGAGACCTCGTTACTACAGGGGAGAGGATAGCACACCACGGAACATAATTAAAAACATCCACATTCAAAGGGATCGCTGAGCCGCAGTCTAGAGCTGCCCAGCTTGGGTCTCCCATGCTGTCAGGTCCTGTGAAGCCTGGGCCATCTGACCTCTGCTCCCAACAGCTTGTCACATTGTTCCTGGGACGGAGGTATCCTCCCTTCCTGGGAGTGCCACAAACCTGCCCACCCAAAGCCAAGCCCGCTGAGGCCAGGGGGCCCCCAGGTTTTATGCTTCTGGCTCCCTCAAAGGCTCCAAATGACACTGTCAGAGGACGAGATGATGGCCTGGGTGGTACAGGTCTAGGGTCATAGGTTTCCCATCTTGGAAGGTGGTGGGCAGGCCATTCTCAGCCTGAGTGGGGAGCCTATGTCCCAAAGCACAGCCCAAAGGAACATTTTAAAAATCTAAAATCACAGTTCTCCAGCTATTCCTGTCCACCCATCATCCAACATATCAATAATATCAACACCATCTACTAGCGGAGGCCCCTCAGTTAGTTCAGCTCCACATGAGCGTGGGGGCGGGGGGAGGGATCTGTTTTGCCTATAGCTTTATAAGCCAAGAATGGTGCCTGGTATCTAAATATTTTCTGGATGGATGGATGGATAGGTGGGGGGGGTGGCTGGGGGAGTGAGTGAATAAATGAATGAGTGAATGAAGACTGAATGAATGAAAAGAAAACCCAGTTATCACCCTTCTTGAGTGATGCAGAACTTGTGAGAAAGAGGCCCCCTGGCCTGGCTATCCACCCATTAACTCCAGCTGGCCACTGGGTGATCTCAAAGGGAGATCAACTAAAGATTCCACAGAGTTTTTTGGCATACCCACCTTTGACCTCCAGCATCATCAAATCCAAGACAGGCCAGAAGTCATCTGCTTAGCAACCTGTCAATGTGCCTGTCTGCATGTGCCCCACCCCCCGCAAAGGGAAAATTAACAACTGTAACCAATATTACCATGCACCGTGCCAAGTATTTTATGCACATTTAATTTCCACAACTCTTATAAGGAAGATCCTATCCAATAGATGAGAATGCTGAGACTCAGAGAGGTTGAGTCAACTGCCTGAGATAGCCCAGCTGGGAGCAGAACTTGAAAGTCCTGAGCACCACACCTATGACACCTCTCAGCCCAGAAGGGGCATCGGCAAGGACTCCTTACCTGGTAGATAGGTAAAGTGCTGAGGCTGGCTTCGTTTTCTTTTTCCATTGATGACATAGAAATTCACCTTCACAGAGGTGCGAACATGCTTGTTCCGATACTCAGGGATCTCAACGAAAAGCATGTTCTGGAAGGAAAGAGTTGTCATGCACTTAACTGTAGCAATGTCTGCGCTCCTGCCTGACCCTCAGCACAGACAGCCAGCCCAGCTAAGAGCAGGGAGTCCTGGCACATTCCCTGTATTTACAGACAAAACATGATTTAAGGGGAGTCTAACTTCTCAGCTGCAGCAAGGAAAGATGCTCTGTGAAAGTATTTTAAGATGCCACAATCACAAACCAGAAGGCTTGGTACTCAGTGAATGTGTAATTCACTTGCCAATGCAATATGTACTTACTAAGGACTGCACCTAGCGTTGGGTCCAGAACAGCGGGAGGGAGGGAAAGAAGGGAGAGGGAGGGCGGACGGAGAGGGGGTGCGGGAGGGAGGAGCGCAGACAGAGGGGACCGTGGCAGGGGCTCGGAGCGCCCAGCTGTCTGACAGGCATCTTTCCCCGAGCTTACAGGCTGGCTCTTGTCTTTGTCCACCGTAGCTTCCATCTCCCAGATCTGCTGCCCATCTGGAAAGCAGAAAGTGACACACCGTGAAGCAGCTGTTAGAAACCCGGGGTGGAGACAAACGCCCACCAGCGTACACTCCTCTTGTCTACCTATGGCGTCGCTCTAGGGGGGGCCCTGTGTACATAGCGTTCTATTTACATTTACATATGTGGATACTGCTTTTTCCAAAAGGAAGTATTGTGAACAGCAGAAGAAGGAGGGATGTAAACAACAGAAAAATAAGAAAGAAACAGAAAAGGCTCCAAAGCCACCATCATCATCCTTTTCCTTCTGTATCTGAATAGCTAATCCTTTGTGTTTTTTAAAAAATGTATTATTATACATTAAGCTTAATTATGTGCTTTCTTGAGCCAAAAGCTGTTCTCAAAAGGCTCTGCATATGCCAAGACCGTCCCGGGGCCTCCTTCTGGGTCCCTGACCGTACCAGGCATGCCTGCAGCTTTGTCTGGGAACACAGGTGGTTTGGATACTCTGTCCTCATCAAGAAGGAAGCCGGTGACCTACAGGCATTCCAGGCCCAAGAGCCACCAGAGAGCATGCAAATACAGAAGCCCAGCCTCCGCCTCTCCGGCAGCAGCAGCCCGGGTCTCCTGTAAGTCACCACAACAACTGATGAGATTTTCTCAACAGCCTGTTCTCCTTCCCAGGAGCAGACCGCTGTGTATCCAGTTTGGGGCCAGAAAGTGACGCCAAACAAAACTCTTTATTTGCAAACTGTTGATTTCTCCTGCTGACCACCTACACGGGCTACTGGGCAGTTTTCGGCTGCAACAAATCGTTTCCACAAGGGTTTCCAGGGTGTTTTGTGGAACACTGATTCTGAAGGATATTAAATGGTTTTATGAGAAGGGGGAAAATTCTACAAGCTAGTAAGTGTTTGGAAAATGCCGAGTCAAAGTCACACGGGCTTTGTGACCACAGGGCTCCTCAGGACATCAGCGCGCTCAGTGCCGAGGGGCCTATTTTATAGGTGAGGATGCCCAGGCACACAGGAGCAGGCGCATTGGCCAGGTCACACTGCGTGCAGGCGGGGAAGCCAGATTTGAGCCTGGGTAGCTTGGCTTCAGAGCCCGTGTTCCTTATCCCACGACATGGCCCGGGTGGCTCCTCTGCCTGCCAAGTTTGCCTGTTCTGGTTTGCAGCCCAGGCAAACAGGTCCTGCAGGCAGCACTTCCTTGGGGCGTCCCTGTGTCAGACAAGGCCAGCTATTCCTGCGCCGCCCCGAGCTCTGCAGGTCTGGATGGGGAGAGAAAGCTGAGGAGAAACACCTGCCACTCCAGGTTGCTCTGTCAGGTCTTCTGAGAAACGGTGACAGTGACAGGGACTATAACCATGCACTGTCTCGGGCATGTTCTTCCCCTTCCCCCTCTGTGTCCCCACAGCACATGGCCATTTCACCTCATTTATTTTGGTTTTTTGAGACGAGGTCTCACTGTGTGGTACAGGCTGGCCCTGAGCTCACTTTGTAGCCCAGGCTGGTCTCGAATTCAAGAGGGTCCTCCTGCCTCAGCCTCCAGAGTGCTGGGATTACAGGCATGCGCCACCTAACCACTTGGCCATTTTATTCCTGTGTACCCCAAACTCTGGAACAGAGAGGTCAGCTTTAAATTCCTGATTGCCCTCAACTAGATGTATGACTCTGAGTAAGACACTAACTTTCTCTGCCTATGACACCTTCCCAGGGTTGCTGGGTAAAATACGAAAACAGGTACATGCCCCGTTATTGATGGCTGACAGATCCTGGCGGGGGCTGTCATGACAGCCAGCAACAACACATTCAACACTGTCTTCTTGACTATCCTTCAGCATATATTGCATCACGTGTTTGTGTTGAAAAAACAAGCACTTTTTAATCAGAAACTAAGAAATATTCTCTGATTGCAATTACCAAGCTTTCTACGCACAGGTCTGGGCTGGAGGGAATTTACAAAGGGATGACATCTGTGATGAGATAGCGCTTGGTTTTCTTTGCTTTCAAAAAGCACCACTATCTTTTTAAAATCAGAGAAAACATTCACACATGCCTTCATGGGAATGAGAAAGGGTACCACCCTTTTTGAAAGGGTACCACCACAAACCAGGGCTCTGCCTCCTTTCCTAGCCCTCTTTGGGGTCAGCAGCTCCCAGGGCAGCCCGAGCACCCAGCCCGGCCTGTGCAGGCTCACACAGGCCCCACGCTCATTTCTGTCCTCCACAGGAAGTGAAAGTTGACCTCCACCGCGCTCCTTGATATAGCATCACACAGCATGGGGAACACACGCTCAAGCAGCTGGGCTCTCAGGGCAGTGTGTGGTTTACAAAAATGTCTCAAGGCCATTTTCCTGGGTTCCTGTCTCCTCCCTCCGCCCCGCGCCCACCGGTACACGTGTCCTGGGGGTCTGTCCCTGCTAAGTCACAGAAGCCCAGGCGATGAGTTACACTCCCTCCAGGTGGCGGGATTCAAAAGGGACACTGGGAGGGTCTCCCCTGCCTGGCGCCACTCAGCCCATGGTCAAGTCCTGCTGTTCCATGCCCTGCCTGTGTGTCCTCAGAGAAGTAGCTAAACCTCTGTGTGCCTCGGTTTCCTCCTCAGCAATACTGTAAAGTTAATATGAACAGTAGAACAGGGAGTGTGTGTAAAACGCTTAGCCAAAGGTCCAGGCCACCGTTAGTGCTGCCTTTGGGAGGTTCTCGTTCCTATAGAATGCGGGGTCTCCAGGCCACCCTGGCCCAAGCACCCGGGGGTACTGAGGTTTCTTACTTCTTTGCATTATAGCCCTCATCACAGGTAAGAAAATGGCCAGGGGAAGCATTCGTGGACAGAGGACTGGGCGAATTACAGCTGGGAACACAGATTACAGTCTTTCTGGGCTGGAGGGAATTTACAAAGGGATAGCTACTGTTCTGAGATGGCACTCGGTTTTCTTTGGTTCAGAAAGCACCACGATCATTTAAAAAACAGAGGAAACATTCACACATGCCTTCATGGGGGTGAGCGCAGATACAGATGCGGATGCTACATAGTCACAGCAATTTGGCCCCGAGGGTATACTTGGTGCCAGGCGTTATCCATGGAAGGCCTGGGGTCTGGGTAGCCCTCCTTCCAGGAAATAGCACTGAGGACCACAGATGCTTCTACTGCTCGGGGCTGAGCTGAAATGTAGGACCTCAGTCTCCTGAGCAGATGTGCCGGCAAACTTCCCCTGCCCTAAAGGAACAAGGACCGGCAGCCAGGATGAAGAAGGCCCTTCCAAGTCTTAGTCAGAGAGGAGGAAATGAGGGCCAAGAGCTTTGAGAGAAGGGCCCTGGCCGGGAGGAGACCGAGCAAGACTAGACTCTGCAAGGCAAAACTGGGTGGGGGGCATAGTCAGTCAACACCTCATCCTCACGCTAACTTCGCCGCAGCCACTGACGACGGGGTGCAGGGAGGAGCAGTGTGACGGATGGACGGAGGTCCTTGTGACTCAGCCCGGTGGTCTCTGCAGGCAGCTCTGGTGTACTAAGAAGGGATGAAATGAAGCACACAGCAGGCAGGAGGGCTGGTCGGGTGGGGCTGTGTCTTAGCAGGCAGCCTGGACGAGCCAGGCGGGTGTCAGCGCTTGCATGATGAGCAAGGGCGCCTGCCGGAGGAGGAAGGAGCCACGTCCATACTCCGGCTCTGAGCTTGCCGCGGGGCCCGGAAACACAGTGCAGAAAAAAGAAATGAGTGTCTGCTCACATTAGGAAATGCTGCCTGACACTTCCCAGTCTGGGCTCTGCTTTCAAAAATCAGCTAAATAAAGATGGCTGAAGTCCATTTAATCTGCTCCTCATGGTGGCTAACTAGCAGGATACCTTGCACTGCCTAGAAGCACAGGTTCAAAAGGCCCAGCAGACTTCGGGATCTGACTGTCCCTTCAGCCAGGGACCTCACCTATCTGAAATGGTAACCCTGCAGGAATGGACAACAGAGATCCAGAGAGGAGGCTGCTGGACCACTGGGGCGGTGCCTCTCTCCGCCCATCCACTGCCTGACCGTCCCTGTCTCCTGGGGCAGGGCTCACTCACCTCCCAGCGTCCACTGCGTACCCCCTGCACCCAGCCCACCCTTCCTGCAATACCACAGCAATCCTAAAATATGAACCAGCTCATGCCACGCCCCTGCTGAAAACCTGCAGGACTGCACGCAGCTTTGGGGAGGAACCACACCCTCCTCATCACGCCTGCAGAGCCCTGAACAGCCAGCCCTGCCCTGCAACCTCTCCAGGCTCATGGCTACCAGCTCCATGGCAGCTGCCCAGGCGGCTTTCAGTTCCTCCATCACCCCAAGCTTGCTCCCAGGCTGTGACCTTGGCTTGGGCGGACCCTCCAGCCTACACTGGTCTTTCTTCAATGGGCCCTGTGGTTCTTCTTTCCTGGCTGTAGGGCTCTGCCCAGGGCCATCTCTTCTGGAAGGTTCCTCCCTGACCTCTCCGCCACCCGGTTTTCCTCGACGAAAGGATAGGCTGTCCAGTCAAATTTGAATTTCAGGAAACAGTGAACACTTGCTTATTCCAAGTGTGTCTCAACCCCTCGGGACAGACTGAGACTAAAGTCAGGAGTCACTCTCTGAAGTTCAGACTGCATGGGGCCACCTATTCTCTGAGAGACGAGCGGCCCATCATTCTCTGTCTGTCTGTCTCCTGTGCCCTGGGTTCACCTCCTTCACAGCATCTCCGTCATCTGGAGGCGTCTTGCCCATCAGTGAGTTTGAGACTGTCTGTCACCTTGTCTGTCGTGTGTCCTGGGCCCGGTACAGTAACGTGCAGAGCAGGCACTCAGCACACAACTGAGCACGAACACAGTGGGGTCTGAGTGAATGGAAAGGGGACAAGAGCCCTGGACACGATGGGCAGCCCGGCTCATGCCACAGCAGGCTTTCCTCGGCCCTAAGCCACCACCTGGCCACGGTCCCACAAGCCTCAGCCATCACTTTGGGAACCAGGAAACGGGTTTGGGGCCCCGCCCTCCGGCAATGAGCTCTGACACCTCAAGGAAGTCTGTCAACCACACTGTGTGACTCAGCTTCCCCATCTGTAACTGGGGGAAGCAAGGAGGCCCCAGCATCGGCAGTCAGAAAGCTCTGGGGTACAACCAGGACAGGCTGCCCTGGGCCTGAGGACAATTCTCCCGAATGGAACCGGCACAGCCTTGCCTACCAGACCCGAGCAAAGGCACCTGCTCCTGAGGGCACACAGGAGGCAGCAGATGTTCCACAAGCATCTGCCGTGTGCCTGAATCTTCAGTCCCCTCATCTCTTTTGCTTGCTAAAACACACTGAGCCCATTTTAAAGATGGGGAAACTGAGTCTCAAGGTACATGGTCTGAGGCTGACCCAGGGGTCAGGCCACACTTGCTGGATGGCCCAAAATCCAGCCTGCCGCATGTGAATCATGCCCAGGTTTCTGTCACTGAGGACCATGCTTGATGGTAGACACACTCGAACTCAAGTTCATTAGAAAACTCACTTCTCTGTAGCCTCTTTCCAAAGTCCCCAAACAAAAGGAGCTACAGGAGTCTGCCGCTGATGGGCAGAGGGGCCCAAGTTTGGACAAATGTTTTGTTCTTTGGAGATAAGCCCATTTTTTCCATCTCCAGGGGGGCGTCAGGGCAGCTGTCTGGTCTCTGTCTTTGGAGGAAACCTTCGTGTCCCAGGCAGGCTGTGAGCTGGAGGGTCCAGCCCAGGGCGCCCATGACACTGTGGTCGTGAGTCACTGAGGGCAAAGGTCGCAGTGCCTTAGTCATGCCCCCACCCAGCCCGGAGCCTGACATTCCCAGAGGGAACCCAACCAGAGAGACTCCTGGACCAGGCCTTCTGCTCTGGAGTCACCCTAGTGATACCACACCCAGGGGAGAAACAGGTTGTGTGTGTGCAGGGGCATGGGGGGTGTATCCTCCAAGATGCTTCCAATTCTCCTAAGATACTAATTCATGGAAAAATACTTACTTTGCAAAAATTCTTTAAAAATATTTTAAGCACACGCACTTCTATTTATTAAACAGTGCTCAAAATACAACCTTTGGGAACCTCCAAGTAATAAAATGACTCATGTCAGGACCCGATGACTCAGTGGGAAAGAGGGAATTCCACCACCCACGCCTCCTTTCTAAAAAAAATCAATTTGCCCTCCTGACAGGTGTTGGGAGCTTCTGCCATCAGACTTTGCCAAGAACACTGTCCAACAAAACAAAAACCCTCTTCAAACAATTTAGGTTTCAAAGCTGAGTAATCCAGTGTTAGCCGGTTTCCAGCCTACGCCCCCTTGGGACACAGAGAGCCAGGGAGCTCCTTGGCCGGGGCCGGGGCCTGAATTAAGAAGGATTTACCAGCTGAAAAATTCCAAAACCCTGTGTCATGTGGAGGAACCTTCCAAAACATTGGATCCCACCCAGGCGCGACGAGTCGCTCAGAGCCATGGCAACCCTGTTTCCGCTGCCACATCACTTTTATTTTTGTGTCCTTAGATTTTTTCCTGTTTTGCAATGTTTTGCTGGGACCCCCAACTCCGCCAGTGGCCCAGTGGCTGAAGGCCAGCGTTCCCGGCTGAAGCGGAGAACAGCAGCCTGGACTGCCCCGTGCGAACTCTGCCTGGAAAGTTACACATTTTTTACATTGCAGAGAACATAAATGGCTTTTCAGCAATTACTGAGAATGATAAATAGGAAAGCCCCTGATTGTTCTGTTGGCTTCTCTTTGACACCACTACTACAATTACTCCAGAGCTCAGGGAAATGTTGTCCTGGGATCCCAGCTCTGTCACCAGCTGTGGCCTGAACCAGGGCCCCTGGTTTGACCTCCCTGAGCCTCAGTTCCCCTATCTATAAAATGCGGATAATGCCACCTGCCTGTGAAGGTCAGAGTGACAACGTTACCTTTGCTCAACACAACGCATGAGCACCCACTACGCACAGGAGCTGCTCCAGCAGTAAACAGTCTGCTCTCGAGGAACCAAGAGCCACGCATGGGAGACCAGCCAGAAAACGAGCCACACACAGACAAGACCACTGTGCTGGTGCTAAATGCCCCAAGAAAACCCCGAGCAGGGTGACGGACAGAAGGCCACAGGGCTGTGCGGAGGTTGAGTGACCTAAGTACAGTAGTCAAGGCGGCCCCCAGCGGACAGAGACCTCTGAGCCGAGCTTTGCAGGGCCGGGAAGGAGGCAGGCTTGTAGAAAAATGGTGGGAAACTGTTCTGAGCAAATGGCAACAGCATAGGTCCTGAGGCAGAAGCGAGAGTGGGGTGTTGAGGACGGAACAAGGACAGGCAGCACTGCAGAAGCAAGGGAGGTGCTAAAAACACGGAGGCAGGAGAAAGAGGTAAGGACTGCACCACAGAGGTTCTTTGAAGTCATGAAAATAACTAAAAATAGGAATAAAAACAATATAAAAATCGTTATTATTATTGCTGCTATAAATAAGATGCCGTTTTCCAAAACACCAAGCTCTTCTAACTTAAGCAACACCACACCGCCCCCTCTCCTGCCTTCCCACCTTCTCCAGTTTGTCATCTTGCTGGAGTGGAAAGTGCCGAGCCCGTTTTAGCTGAAGGCTATAAAAAGCACGCTGGGGCTGGCGGTGCTGATGACCAGAGCCAGGCTAAGATTAGCCTGGGAGGCGGCCACCTTTTCTTAATGAGAGCAGCAGCTGGGGTTCCCCTTCCTTGGAAAACTCCAGCTGTTCCACCCGCCCGCCCGCAGCGTCCCAGCCAGCCAAGGTGTCCATGGAGATGGGTACTGAGATGAGTTTTGGAAAAAAGAGGTTGAGCAACAGGGATTCCCCCTGCTGGAGGTGGCTGCGCGGGGGCTGGGGCTCCTGGGGTCAAAAAGGCAACCCAGCACTCTGCAAATTCAAGGGGCCCCTCTGTGTCCGGGCTCTAGGGCACCAGGCATCCCACACAGGGAGCCCCCCCGCTGCTGCGGGGACCCCAGTGTCCCAGATGCCCCCGGTCTCTGCCATTAACCCAGGAACAGCACTGTGTGGGATCCCTCGGGCAGGCAGGACCCTCCCGCCGCCTGTGGCATATGGCATAATTCCAGGGAGGGTCGCCAGCACCACGAAATAGTTCCAAGCCAGGGCTCAGGGAAGCTGAAGGGTCTTCAGACACATGAGCCTGGCTCCAAACCTTTTCAGAGCAGAACATTTAAGAGCCCAGGGTGCAGACCCAGGAGCCAGACTGCCTGGAGTTAAGTATCACTGCCATTACTAGCTGTGTGGCACTCACTGAGTTCGTTAACCTCTCTTTGCTTAAGAATCCCACCAGCACAAGTGGGAGGAAAGTGGCTTATTTTGGAGTACTGCCAGAGGAGTGAGATTAGTTAACATACACAGAATGTATAGAATAAGACTTGGCCCATAGTTACTACTTTTTATTGTTTTTTAATGTCTCTTGGTTCCATGAGGTAAATTCTTACTGGTTTTTGTCCTTCCACAGCCAAAGAATAACAATAATAATAATAAAATCTGACACATAGTGAGCATTATCAGCACACTATGCTCTGTGCACAGACCTCGGCAGGATGATCTCATGACACAGCCTCAACTCCCCAAAGCAGGAAGTCACTTGCATTTGGTCAAGGACGGGGTGCTGGCCCAGATAGGTGTGGTGACTTACCTAGTGTCACACAGCTACTAAATGCTGAGGGGGAGTTCAACCCAGGGCACCTGACCTCAGAGCCTGGGGCTATCGCCCTGTGCCTTATGGTCCCCAGCATTTGCCTGGCCTGCAGCCGGGGAGTGTGTGTGGCCCTCAGGAAGTCTCCAGCCAGAGCAGGATTACACTGAAGGACCACAGAGCTGACACCTAACACGTACTCAGCATGTGGTGTGATCCATGGATGCAGCACCTGCAGGCCCAGGACAGGGGCTGCAGGTCTCTCCACAGAGAGGAGACTGGGGTCCGGGGAGGCAGAGCCAG